>APFE031174297.1:56074-99662 GCA_000404065.3 Pinus taeda | reverse complement strand
GGACTCGTTAAACCCTGACGACATTGGACTCGTCATTATGACGAGACTTGAGCTTCTCCTCCCTAGGGCTCGTTAAACTTTTACTAGGTTGGATTCGACCGAAGGTCGAACTTATACCACAAGCATATGCTATCCCCGTCAAGCTTGTTAAAAATAATTGGGGTACTTGCCAGAAATGGCGGGGGAAAAAGAAAATTTTGGAACCGTAATTCTAGTCGTGTCGGCAGTATGTCGCTCTTGAACATGGCACTTCTCTGCTTTCGTGTCAGGGTGGGGATATCTCACTTTGTTTTTCACTTGCCTCCGTGGGTATGGGTGATCCTATTTGACCTCTCATTTGCTCGTTGCCACGTCATCATGACCTCTGATCTATTGACGTCAAATACTGCCAACTCCACTGTCGTGCCACCAATATGTTCAAAGAGAAGTTGACCTCTGCAAGAAACCACCTCTGTCAGATAGTTCATAAATCTTACTTCACAACATTATCTCTTCCCGTCTCGTGTTGATGATGTGGGAAACATTATGGCCCACCTTCGACAAAGATCACTTCCTGTCGACTTCAGCTCATTATCCAGGAACGTGACCTAGGGACTCCCTTCCGGTACCTTAGAGCCTGCATGCCTCAATGGCAGGTTCTTCGTGTTCGACGTGAGGTTTTCATCATTGGCCTCCGATCGGATGACTCTATGGGTGTTCGACATCGGCTCATTCGTTCACACGCCGTAGACTATACCTATAGTACCTTGAGGACCATTGTCATTATTGGTGGTACCTCTCACGTCTGTTAACGGCTTTCATCATTGGCTGGTAATCAGGCAATGTTCATGCATGTTCGACTTCAGCTCACGTTTTCGCATGCTTGAACTTGTACTTGTGTTCGGGTCGAGGTGGAGCGTAAGACCCTGGATTGTGTCTGTTGTAATCTAGGCGTGATTTTGATACATGACTCTTTCAATGGATGGCTGCGACCATACCTGAGTCTATTCATCGATCCTAACCAGATGGTTGCGCCGATACTATGGATCTTGATCATCATGTACTCTTTATGGATGGTTGCGTCCATGCCACATAGATCATGTATTTGAACTATCATACTGTGTCTCTCAATGCAGATTCTCGGCAGCAGCTAGATATGGTCTTGTAAAGCACTTCGCCTCTCTCTCTCTCTCTCTCAAGGATCATGCTTTAGGGGGCATCTGTTACGCAGTAATTTGTCACCGTTGGTCACTGTCCCTGTTACCCTTGCTTTCACATACTGGAGGACACATTTATGGACTTGTGACCAGTGACACATCTTAAAAACACTTGCATTGGATTCTCCTAAGTATGAACTTCAAAATCCCTGAAGACACCTTTCGAAGATTAGCCCTAAAAAGTGCCCTTTTTCCATTAGCGCGGGTCCACAATGTCTAACCCGCGCCAATGGCTCAGTTCCTCTAAAAAGGGCACGCCCATGGACACTCTGTCACAGAACAAAGCCCGCGCCACCCAAATTTGGTCATGATTTTTGGCCAGCGCGCACTGAAGTGTTTTTTCCTCCATTGCTTATGCAGTTCTCTGGGGAAAAATCCCATGGAAGTGGTCGAGTGTCGTCTTTTCTATCCATGACAACCCAGTTCAGTGGCTATTCTGGGACAATGCCAAATCTTCAGTAGGTGTCCGGATACAATGCATACTTCCTCCTCCTCCATCTATAAATGACTGTCACCCTGCATTGAACCAACAAGTTTTGCTAGAGCTAAGGTGAGTGCTGAGATTATGCTGGATTGATAGTGAGAATTGAGAGCTATAGAGGAGTTATGCTGCCAAAATATTGGGAGAGGAGAGGTCACTTTGCAAGGCATGTTTAGCTGCTGACCCAGTTAGAGGAGGTTCAACGTCAGGCCTCTTTGGTTGTAATCTTTCTCTTCTTTATTGAATAATGAACGACTATCATTATGGTTCCACTCATGTGTCTTCTGATGATATTTGAGTTATATCTTGTCTGACCGATATATAATTGCATGTACTGGATTTTACGCTTTTTTTTGTATTGTTCTTTGCTTGTGCAGGTGTCCGTTTACGTGGAGCATAAGGATTGTGACCAGCCAAAGCTAAAGGACGAGAGCGGCGTTTCTTCTACAACAAATAGTGTTGGATTCCAGGTAGATCATTCTGATCGATCTTTTGATTTATGCAATTAGGAACCTGCATGTAGCGTGTGTGATTGTTGCTAGACCCGAGTTGGGCTAGTGGGATCGCCTCTGTCCGCAGAGGGGATTTACCAGTTCAACAGGGACATCCAGAGAAATTATTGAACCTAAAAGGTTTTCCAATTATGTCGCTCTCATGACTAATATGATTGATGTAGAACCTTCCACTTAAGAAGAAGCAGTTAGCCAACAAATGTGGAAGGAAGCTATGAATGAAGAATATCAATTGATCATGAAGAATGACATATGGTAGACTATGCCAAGGCTAGAAAGGAAGACCGTGGTAACTTCCAAGTGGATGTACAAGATCAAGCATGTTGTTGATGGAAGTATCGACAAGTACAAGGTGTAATTCATGGCTAGAGGGTTTTCCCAGAAAGAGGGAGAATATTATGATGAGACCTTTCCTCCAATTTCTAGGTACACCTTCATTAGATCCATCGTCTCTCTTGCTACTACGATGGGATGGAATTTATGTCAAATGGATGTAAATACTAAATTCCTCAATGGTGTGATTGAGGAAGAGGTGTACATAGAGCGACCTAAAGGATTTGAAGTTCTTGGGAAGGAGTCTCAAGTTTGTAGGTTAAAGAAGGCCTTGTATGGACTCAAGCAAGCTCCAAGAGCTTGGTATGCTTGCATTGATAACTATTTGATGAGATTCGGATTTACCAAGAGTAAAGTCGATCCAAACCTTTACTTTAAGGTTATAAAGAATGCACCTGTGATCCTAGAGTTATATGTTGATGATTTTTTTTTGGTAGATGCCAAGCCTCTTATTATTCAACGCAAGAAGAAATTGGCTTATGGATTGGATATGAAGGATCTTGGGTTGATGCATTATTTGGGATCGGAAGTATGGAAGAAACCCGATGAAGTCTTCCTTGGTCAAGGAAAGTATGTGATTGAGATCATTCAGAATTTTGGTATGATGGATTGTAAATCCATGGCTACTCCCATGGTGATGAATCTGAAGAAGTTAACAAACTCTACATCTATCTTGGTATATCCATCGATGTATCGGTGAATGATTGGTTCAATGATGTATTTGGTTTACACTAGGCCAGACATTTTCTTTTCTTTGAACATGTTGAGCTAGTTTTAGGTTGAATTGATGCATGGACATTGGATTGCAGCGAAGCACATTCTGAGATATCAAAATGGTACTACGATCTATGGTCTAAAATATGTTGCAAACAAAGATGTACAAATTTAGCAATACACAGATGTTGATTGGGCAAGAAGTGTTGATGATAGAAAGAGAAATTCAGGGGCATGCTTCAGCTTAGGCTCCACCATGATATCTTGGATAAGAAGGAAGTAGAGGTTTGTCGTACTGAGCATTGTATAAGAGAAAAACATTGCAACAAACTAAGCATGTACAGACGCAATGTGACTTCGGAAACTATTTGTAGGATTGTTTGAGAAAGAGTTGGAATCGACAATGATATACTACGATAATCAAAGTTGTGTGAAGCTTTCATAGAATCATGTGTTCCATGACAGGTCGAATCATATTGAGATCAAGCACCACTACATCCATAATATGGTGCAAAGGAGAGCGGTTAGGCTCGATTACATCACCGCAAATGAGCAGTCCATTGATGTTATGATGAAGTCGTTGCCCAAAGACAAGGACATGTAATTCAGAGACAAGTTGGGGCTTGTGGAGATTACCCCTCTCATTGAGAGGGAGTGTTGATGACACTATCATGGGTGGATATTCTCTCGAAAGGGAGAATGGTTTGAGAGGCTTAGAGTGCTCCCTGGGAAGGGTGAGGAAGTGCTCCCCAGGAGGGGTGAGGAAGTTCTCCCCAGGAGGTGTGAGGATGTGCTACCTAGGAGGGTTGAGTGAGTACTCATTAAGAGTTTTTAGCAAGTAGTCACCAGGTGGGTTGAGTAAGTGCTTCTCAAGGAGTAGCCCTGATCACTCCCCTGGTTAGGGATGAGTGAGGTTTGTTGGCATCAAGACCTGGTCACTCCCTAAGAGAGGGTTGAGTTAGGTCTTTTGGCATCAGGGCCCGGAGTGTTCCCCAAGAGGTGTGAGGAAGTGCTTCCCAGGCAGGGAGAGGAAGTGCTCCATAGGAGAGTTGAGTGAGTACTCCCCAAGAGGGTTGAGAATTTTCTCACTGGGAGGGTTAAGTGAGTACTCATTAGGGGAGTTGAGTGAGTACTCATCAGGGTGGTTGATGAGTATGCCCCGAGAGGGTTGAGTGAGTGTTCGCTAGTACTCCCAAGGAGGATTAAGTTCAATCCTTGAGGACCTGTCACTCTAAAGAAGTGATTCATGGTATGTTGGTGAGCCATGTATTTGGTACAACCCTAGATATGGCTACTAGTGGATGTTGATGATAGATGATGCTAAACATGATGATGGTGTTTGATATAACTTTTTCTTAGTGAATTTTGTCAACTTATAAACACCTATGACAATGATTATGATTACCTCCCTAGTTAACAGGGAGCGTTGAATTTTTAACTATGGTTAGTCTCCATAATGTATATTTGGTCACTTGATGTACTTGTATTTAATATTGTAAAGCATATTGCAAATTCTAGAGTCAAAAGAAAATTTATCTCAAGTCAAAGTCCCATTGCAACTTTTTAAAGACGAAATTTTCAATTTTTGAATTGTAATTTTTGGCTTCAAAAGTTGTCAAGTCAGCCTCTCTCCAAGTTAAATTGGTTGAGACAAAAGACAAACACCTTTGGCTAAGGCATATCACTATTTAAAGGCAGCTTGATCTCATTATTCCTCTACCAATTTGTATTCTCTCAATAAGACAAGTTTTTGGCATCTTAACGAAGATCAAGAAGGATAAGAAGGATGAAAAGAAGTCAAAATTAGCTCTCTTTCTCTCTCTCTCAAGCTTGCACATGTGCATAGATATTCTCTCTTTTGGTTCATATATTTCCTGGGAAGTTTCTATCACAGTAAGTTGCGTTTCTAATTCATTCACAAATAGTCATGTTTATGAAGTAGTCGAAAAAAACCGAGTTTCTGAAGAAATCACGAAAAGCCAATTTTCTAAAGCCAACATAAAAGGCTGAATTTTGGGGCAGATCGGTAGAGAAAATAGTTGGATCAAATTGGCAGGCCTAACTTGGAGGGGAATATTAGGTTTGACCATGTGTCTAGGTGTGTCTCTTGTTGAACAAAATAATTTCTCTATTCAAAAGGTTGTTGGGTTTTTCCCCTTGGTGGTTTTTCCTAGGGTAAATCTTGTCTCTTTTTTGTGAATTGTGATCTCTATTGTTTTACTGTTCTTTGTGCTTGGTATGTTTGCATTGAAAACTATTTGACAAGATTGGGATTTAGCAAGAGTGATTTTGATCCAAACCTTTAGTTTAAGGTTGTAAAGCATGCACATGTGATCCTATTTTCAGATGATTTGATTTTTGACAGATGTTAGACCTCTTATTATTTAGTGTCGTGAAGAATTTGGCTTATGAAGTTGGCTTATTCATAACCCAATGAAGTCTTCCTTGGTTAAGCAAAGTATGTGATTTAGATCCTTCACAAGTTTGGTATGATGGAATGTAAATCCATGGCTACTCCCATGGTGATGAATCTGAAGAAGTTAAGAGGCTCTGAATCCAGTTTAGTAGATCCATCAATGTAGGTTCAACGATTGATTGGCTCACTGATGTATTTGGTTAACAGTGAGCTAAACATTTGCTTTGTTGTGAAAATGTTGAGCCAATTCCAAGTTGAATTGAGGCATGATCATTGGATTGTGAAGCACATTCTGAGATATCTACATGGTACTATGAACTATGGTCTGAGATATGTTGCAAACAAAGATGTATAGCTTCAGGGATACACAGATGTTGATTGGGCAGGAAGTGTTGATGATAGAAAGAGCACTTTAGGGTCATTCTTCAGTGTGGGCTCTACCATGATATCTTGGATAAGCAAGAAGCATAGGTTTGTCACAATTAGCAATGTAGAAGCAGAATTAATTTCAACAATGACACGTGTGTGGAAGAATTGTGGCTTCTGAAACTATTTGCAGGACTATTTGACCAAGAGTTGGAACCAATAGTGATATATTGTGATAATCAAAGTTGTTTCAAGCTTTCATAGAATCATGTGTTTCATGACAGGTCAAATTGTATTGAGATAAAGTATCACTACATCTATGACATGGTGCAAAGGAGTTTGATTAGGCTCAAGTACATCTCCACCAATGAGTATTCAGATGATGTTTTGACGAAGTCGTTGCCCAAAGACAAGTTCATGTACTTCAGAGACAATTTGGGGCTTGTGGAGATTACCCCTCTCATTGAGAGGGAGTGTTGATATGAACACCAACATGGGTGGATGTTCTCCCGAAAGAAAGAATGGTCTGAGAGGCTTAGAGTGCTCCCCACGAGTGGTGAGGAGGTGCTCCCCAAGAGGTGTGAGGAAATGCTCCCTAGGAGGGTTAAGCGAGTACTTACCAACTAGCTTGAGTTAGTGCCTCTTATTGAGGAGACCTTATCACTTCCCTAGTTAGTGATGAATGAGGTTTGTTAGCATGAAGACTCGATCAATACCTAGGAGAGGGTTGAGTGAGGTATTTCAACATGAAGGCCTAGAGTGCTCCCTAAGAGGTGTGAGGAACTACTCCCAAAGAGGGGTGAGGAAGTTCTCTATAGGAGGGTTGGGCAAGTACTCACTAGGAGGGTCAAACGAGTACTCACTAGATGGGTTGAGTGAGTATCTACTAGTACTCCCCAATAGGGTTGAGTTTAGCTTTGAGGATTGGTCACTTTGAAGGAGTGAGTCCTAGTATGTTGATGGTGAGCCATGGGTTTGGTACCACCCTAAATATGACTACTAGCAGATGTTGATGGTAGATGATGCTAATCATGATGACGATGTTTTGATATAACCATTTATTAGAGAAATTTGTCAACTTTAGAACACCTATGATAATAATTATGAATACCTCCCTAATTAACAAGGAGTGTTGAATTTGTAACTATGGCTAGTGTTCATAATGTATATTTGGTCACTTGATGTAGTATTTATTATTGTAATGCATATTTCAAATGCTAGAGTCAAAATAAAATCTATCTTGAGCCAAAAGTCCCATTGTGACTTTTTAAAGAAGAAAATTTGAGTTTTTGAATTGTAATTTTTGGCTCCAAAAGTTGCCAAGCCAACCTCCCTCCAAATCAAGTTGGCCCAACAAAAAGACACACCACTTCAACTAAGGTAGATCACTATATAAAGGCAGCTTGACCTCATTCTTGTGTTGGGTCTCACAAATTCCATAATTCCTTTGTCCCATTTCTTAGTTTCAACATTGATTTCTTATTTTTTTCTTATATTTTCGATATATTAATTTGCATAAATATAGAATTTTGAAGGGATTAATTTTTTTTTCATTTCTCTCTACTAATAAACCAATTCAGTTATAAAACAATTATTTTCTCATGACTGGATCATTATTGTAAACAGGGGTTTTGCGACAATGCGAGTTTAATGTTGTTTCTTGATATGTCCCTAGTAGAATCGGATAATGTGATGTTTTCTCTACTAACTATAGCAAAACAAGTGAGGATGATTCTTATCCGGGCAAGATTTTTTGGGGAAAAGCCATTGCTTCTTTCATCTGGGCAATATTAAGGCCCTTTTGTAATTGAAAACGAGCATCCTAAGAATATTTAGATTCTCAAGATTGCTCTTTGTTGAGAGATTTGTTATTTTTATCATTCTTGATTATAGTATAAAGATGGGGACTTATGTCCCAAACGAGAGTTTTTTTGATGTAATTTTTTTATACACATTTGATAAACTCATTGTAGCGTTTTAATCGTTTTCTTTAAAATATAATGCAATTTATTGTTATCAAGAGTTAGTTTATTGTTCTGCATTCTCTTATTTTATGTTAATTATCTATCTGCTAGATTATTTGTGAAATTGAGTGCTTTATTTCGTAGTCATACCATTGATTTGAAAAGATTGTTATTTGGAAAAGTTAGTTTACAATTGTTCTTTCTTTCTTATTGTTTCTTGAAGGTTATCATTAGATCATTGATATTTGTGCAATAGTTTAGTGTCTTTTCATGTTATTTGTTTCTTTCCATTACTCAAAATATAGTTTCTTTGTGTTGTTTCTTTGATTCTGAGATTGTTTTTCTTAGATAACAACTTAGCACTAGATAGATTTCCTTTTTGTTTCTTGTAAAGCGTAATTAGGATTTTATATTTTTAGATTATTTCTGAGAGATATAAATTGCTTGAGAATTAGATATTTCAAATGTGTGTTAAGTTAAGAGTTGATTTCTTTATTGTTATTACTTTGGTTAATGTTACAATTATCTTGTAGCACTATCTCTTTCATAGAATTTGCACACAAACTTGAAATAACCAGACAAAACCTCAAGTCGACAACTTAAAATGTGGTAGTTAGTTGCTCCTTTAAGAAAAATTAAGTGTCCCAACATTTTGGTGTCATTACTGGGGAGGTTGTCAAAAGAGAGTGTCATTATATCTAGTCTCATATCTAACTTTTTGAGTGTTGGATATTGAAGACGAAAGGTAAGAACCTACGTACACACCTTGGCACATAGAAACTTCTGGTGGTGTCTGCCCTCAATTGACATATTTAAGCTCTTTTAGTGTGCATGACTAGGAATAATAATAAAGGTAGGAACTAAGTAGAAATATACCAAAAACCGACTTCAAAGAGTACTAAAAGTCAAGGTCAAGTTGGCCTTGGGCGAGCGACCTTCATAGACGAAAGCATTCGAAAGCAAGAATATCAAACCTCGGTAAAACATCAAATGGTATCCAAGAAGGGCTCTACTATTATTGCTCCACTGGTGGCAAAATATTTTGTTGCAGCTAACACTAAGATTCATGATAAAGTCATAGGGTCAAAGTAGAGCTTTCAAGATCTACCAAGTAGGCATATTAATCATTTTAGCAAGAGTGAGGGGCACCCTTGCAATTTAAAGGAAGGGGGAGGCGAGACAAGTGATCCATATCTTCAACCCCCTAAGCAAGAATCTCATATGACAACCATTGTGAAAGAAGGAATCAAAATTCCTAATTTAAGTAGCGTTGTAAGGCCTAGACCAAGTCCAGGGCCTCATCACCATACTGGTCTATTTCAATTAGTACCTCCTGATTTTGGCATTCCTGAAGGGTAGTGATCGATTTTTAACCAAATGGTAGGATACGTATCTGAAACACAAACCTCAACCATAGAATACCCTATTTCCGATCCGCAAGCTAGCACACCTATGAAGGCTATTCCACTTCAAAATATTCCAAATTTTCATGGGATGGCATCAGAAGACCCAGACACATTTCTGTTTGAATTAGATGTCTTATTTCGAGGATATGATTACACTACTGACCCCTGGAAACTGAATTTATTCCCTTCCACCCTTAAGGTAGTAGCACTGCACTGGTTCATGGGATTGGGGGGTGGTACTATTAACTCATGGGACCAAATGAAACAAGTATTTTTTACTAAGTATCAAGATTATTATTGATCCCGAGACTTAAGGGAAGATACATTCAAAATGAAATTTAAGGAAGATGTAACTTTAGAAGAATATATCAAGAGGTTCCAATATAAATTGCAGAGATCACCATACACCACTCTACCTAAAGAAGTACTGAAAACTACTATAATTAGGGGAATGAAGGATGAATGGATAGAAACACTTAACCTAATGGGGCAGGGTGATATTTCTAAATAAGAGTATGAAAATATTATGAAATTGTGCATCAGTTGCTCAAGTGGGAGTACATGAACCAAGCTTGGGATCCGTGACCTATTTAGTAGAATTAGTAGAATTGCAAGAGAAGGAGTCACATGTGGAAAAGTTGGTAATTTGCTAGAAAAATTTAAAACTAATATATTAAGCACACTAGCTACACAATTGGATGTCTTACAAGTAAAGCATAACTAGGCTAAAGTAGAACATGCATTAATAATCTTCTACCCTCGTTGTCGACGAAAACATGGCCATAAGGAATTCCCACTGGATACAGTCAAAATATATCCTATCTGTACAAAATACCACTCGACCAATCGATGACCCTCTCTCCCTGGGTTGAAGGTTGTATTTAAAGAATTTGAGGAAGAGCTAGAACCTGCATTTTTCATGGTAGAATTATGATGATGGAAAAATCACCCTACATGTATGGTTCAGGACCCCTCCATGTTTTTTTTCGGATAATATAATCAACAACAGTCTCCTGGAATAACTTGGCAGGGTCAACAACTTACTAATACTGCCTAGAAACCTAAGTCATAGCCCCCATCACCTTGGCCAAACCAATCGTTTCCTATGCCTTCTTGGTCAAACTAGCAATACTTTGCTTCTTCATGGTAGAATCCTTAGAGTAATTTTTATCCTTAACAATGGCCAAACTAGCCTACCCAGGGGCCAATCTAGTCCCAAAAATAGTAGTGCCACACATGACCCATTAATCAATCAGTAGGAATGTTGCCACAATCACAACCACCATTATGTCCATTACAACCACCACTTCAGTTACCCCCAAACTCCCCATCTTCATTACGCCCTTAGCCACCTAAACAACCAAGCCCAAACCCAAACAATAGTCCTATGCAATTTTTAGAAATACTTGATACTTTTGACGGTTGTACTCCATCTTTAAAATGTAATGAACTCCATTTAAGATCTGAGCAGACCATTTTTTGAGAGGACCCTCCAACAAACTTAGAACAACGAAAAGATGAAAATTCCTCTAAAGAGAAACATAAGTTAGATAAAACCTCCTTCTACTATAATTATCACTAAGACAGAATTACCCAATGGACCGACTAAGAACCAAGAATCTCAAAAAATTCCAAATGTTGCTCCTATGTTTCTAGAAAGACTAGCTATAGTAAATCCACTCACATATCTTGAATTCAATCTTGTAGGGGAACTACAGAATTTGTGCATTAAAACCCCCCTTCTTCAAGCTATTAGAGATATATCGATCTATGCTAAGACCATCAAAGAACTATGTGTTAAGAAGCCTGGAAGAAAATCAACATATCCTCCTACAGTCCATGTCCTTGGGAAACTTTTTGATCTTATTTTAGGAAAACAGATACCCATCAAATACTATGATCTTAGAAACCCAATAGTCACCGTTCAAATTCAGGTATTTAGTTTTCCAAACACTTTAGTGGACTTAGGGGCTGCTATAAATATCATAACACTTGAAACTTATGCCCTCCTTGGAATAACCACGTTAAAAATAAAACCAACCACGTTGAAGCTGATTGACAGATCTGTGGCAAAACCAGAAGGAACCCTAAATGATATTGTTGAGAAATCCAAAGGGAAATGATTAGAGTGATTTATATTTCTTTGATAAATGCTTGTGATGTATTTTAACGTATCTTACCTATTAGCTTCACTTATAATTATTATGTTTGTGTATCATCAAATAACTATCAAAATAAGAAGAACAAGAACACAAAATATAGGTTGCAAGCTAGGGCCAAAACCTCTCCACTTGAGAGTAAAACCCACAAATTTCTTATCTTCCTTATATATTCTTCAATTCATGAATTTCAATATCTTTAGACCAAGAACCAAGGCCAACTCCAACCTTTCCAGATGATGCGATTTCCTTTTCCAAGTCAAATCTAGTCAAATCTCTTTTAGTAGCACAACTTCGACCTCCAACTATAGAATTTCAACTTTCACTGCGGACCTGAAAATTTCAGCCCTCCTACAGTTGTTGTTGCCACACATGTGAGCTTCTTCTAGCCTCCCAGGACTTCCTTAGACCTTCGATTGGCTTTCTATTACTTATGGAGCTTGAGGATGGCTTCTTGTGACCTTCGCTTGAACTTCTTGCCTTCTCTTTTCAAGATCAAACTTGTAGAGGAAAGCCCTAGATTTGTTGCATAAACCCTAGCCTTCCTTTGCATGTGTGACAGAGAAATATCCCAAAACTAAGTCTTCCTTGTCCTACTCCTTCTTTGTTGCCTTCTTTCTCTTCTTCCTTCACTTGAATGAGTGAGAGATTGCATGTGCTTCAAGGAGGTAGAGTTTCCTCATTTATACAGGCTTCTCAAAGTTGGATGTGGCTCCTCAAATTTAGGCTAACTTTCCAGTTGCCAGGCTAACTTGATCTTGGAGGGTATTTTGACACTTTTAAGGGCAATTTTTTTTTTTTCTTTACAAGTGAGAATGTGCCCGATGGGGTCTTCAACTGATGACAATGACTCTTTTGACTTCTTGACCTAGAACAAACCCTAGAAGCACTCAATGGGTGCTCGACCTATAAAATAAAATACCTTGAGCATGAAACCCATGCTCCAAAAAAAATAATAGTAGTAGTTTTCTTTCATTTTACAATTTACAAGAATCAAAAAGTACATTTCATATTTATGAAGATCAAACCTAGTTACACATTTTTAAACACTCCCTCTTAACTAGGGATGTATTCATAAATGGTACATGGACATTCTCAATCTGAAGAGATCTCATAAAAAGAGTTGGATTGGTAACCCATTTGTTTAGCGTCATATCAAACAACTTTGTCACATATAAAGGCCTTGAATAATGACTCTATCTCTCCACAAGATCATAGCACAATGTTGACAAGACCAATTATTTATAGATACCATCATCATTGTCTCTCAAGGTACATAACCCACCCAGGTGTTCAAAGAGTATGAACTTCTTTGTACTATTCTTATCTTGCATAACTAGTCCTCAGAGAATATTGGTCCATGACTACTCTTATCTTGGATGCCTTACCTCATCCGAAAAGAGTATCAGATGCCAGATTCTTACCCAATCCTCCATTTTGTCTTCCCAAGTGAAGACAAGAATGATGCTCCTATCTCTCCCTCTCAACTAGGGAGGATACATCAACCAAACCAAGCTTGTCTCTCAAATACACAAGCTTCGTTTTAGGAAGAGATTCCGTCAATATTACAACTACCTACTCATTAGTGGAGATATATTGCAGCTACAACACACCATCTTGTACTAGCTTCTGAATGTAGTGATACTTGTTGTTTATATGCTTTGTCTTTCCATGAAATATTGGGTCTTTAGAAAATCATATACACCTGGTGTTATCACAATGTATATGGTAGGGTCCACTGGTCCTTCAAATAGGTCTGATAGCAACTTCCTTAACTAGACAACTTCTCTGCTTACTTCACAAGATGCAATGTACTCAACCTTAGCACTACTCAAAGCAACTGTATCTTGCTTTCTTCTCATGCATGAGAACATGGAGGATCCCAAGCTGAAACATCCTCTTTAGTGCTCCTTCCATATTGCTCACTTCCTCCCTAGTCAAAATATGTATATCCAATCAAGTGGACATCATTCCTCCTCTCGTATTTCAGGCAGTAGTGGATGGTTCCTTAGAGATATCTCAAAATATGTTTTACAATTATCCAATGATCATGCTTTGGCTCCACTTGGAATTGACCGAGAACATTTAATGCAAAGCATATGTCTAGTCGAGTATTCACCAAGTACATCAGGGAGCCAATCAATTTTCTGTACTTGGAAGGATCCACAGGGCTCGATTCAGAATTCCTTAGTCTTTTCAAATTTGTGATCATTCTGATGGTCATTGGTTTGCAATCCATCATGTCAAACTTATTCAACATCTTGATCACATACTTTCCTTGACCTAGATAGACCTCATCAGGTCCTTGCCAGACTTCTAGTCCCAAATAGTAGTGCATCAACCCTAGATCCTTCGTGCCAAATTCTGTTACTAGTTGCTTCTTACATTCTTCAATTAGACCTTCCACACCTATCAAGAGAAGGTCATCCACATATCGAAGAATGATTAACGACTCTCCCTTCACCACCTTAATATAAAGGTTTGGATCAACAGAACTCTTTGTGAGCCCTAATCTCTGAAGGTATGCATCCATCCTAGCATACCATGCCCTTGGTACTTGCTTGAGGCCATATAATGCCTTCTTCAATCTGCACACATATGTCTTTCTATCTTTAAGTTAAAATTCCAAGGGTTGTTCTATATAGACTTCCCCATCAATTGTGCCATTCAGGAATGCAATCTTGATATCCATTTGGTGGATGCTCCATCCCATCGATGTTGCCAAAGAGACTAACGAACGTGTAGTTGTATACCTTGTTTTCAGAGAAAATGTCTCTTCATAGTCGATGCCTTCTTGTTGAGAGAAGCCCATAGCCACAAATATTGCCTTATATTTATCAATACTTCCATTTGTGGCATGTTTTATCTTGTAGATCCATTTGGGAGTTACCACAGACTAGTCTTCAGGCCTATGTAGGATTTCCCAAACTCCATTCTTCATTATAGATTTATATTCTTCATTCATGGCATCCTTCCCTTCTTAGTGATTGACAATTTCTTTGAAATTGGATGGATATGTTTCTATTAGTTTTGTCATTTAGGCTTCATACCCAGAGTATCATTTGGGCTTCTTGATATCCCTGAATGTGCCTTAATATGTTCCATGCCCTTTTGCATCAAGTAGTTTAGACTTCAACTAGTTAGGCCTCTTTCTAGTTTCAGGTATGATCAAAGGTTGTATAGGTTCACTCAGACCTTCAACTTCATGATTTGATACTTCTTCTTCCCTAATAACTTCTTCATCAGAGTCCATAAGGAGATCCTTTGATTTCTTGAATGCAATACTTTCATCAAATATCACATCTTGACTGACTTCTATTTGGTGTCCTTCCTTTATGTATATCATGTAGGCCTTAGAGGAATTACTATAGCCAACAAATGTTCCTTTCATCCCTGATGGATCCAGCTTCTTTCTTTTGTCCTTAGGTATATGAATATAGAAAGGACAACCAAAAATTCGAAGATGATGTACTGTAGGTTTCTTCCCAGTGAATACTTCTTTAGGAGTTCTGTTATCTAGTGACCTATGGGGACTTTGATCTTGAATGTATACAGTTACCTTTGTAGCTTCACCCCACAAAAATTTGGGTAAATCTTGATCACGTAACATTGTTTTTACACTTTCTTCAATGGATCGATTCTTTCATTCTGTAGCTCCATTTTGTTCGAGATTATATGGGAGTATCAACTCCCTCTTAACCCCAGACTCCTTACAAAAAGCTATGATTTCCTTAGATGTATACTCTCCTCCCTTATTAGATCTCAGTATCTTGATTCTTCTTTCTGTAAGGTTCTCTACTTCAGCTTTGAATTCTTGAAATTTGATAAATACTCCATTCTTGGATTTCATCATGTAAACCCAAGTTTTCCTTGAATGATCATCTATAAATGTGACATAATATAGATGATCTCCAAGTGATTTAGGAGTCATAGGACCACAAATATTAGAATGAATAAGATCCAAGGTTTCTTTTGACCGTTAAGCACTGCTTCCAAATGCTCTCTCGGTGTTCTTACCCAATGCACATCCTTTGCATACTCCTTCGTGATCTTCTTTTAGTTTGGGGATTCTATCTACTATTGAACTTAGAGTTGGAAGGATTTTGAAATGGATATGACCAAATATTCTATTCCAAAGCTCACATGGGCTAATTTCAATGTGAACCAAGGCTTGAACAAGAGGAGATATCAACCTATAAAGTCTTCCTTCACAAATGTCAATCACTCTATCATTTTCTATGCTTGATTGTTTACTCCATACTACAACTTTTCCATCAATGAAAGCCACTTTATCACCTTTATCTTCTAGACTTGAAATGGAGAGTAAATTCTTATGCAAACTTAAAACAAATAGAATGTTGTTGAGATGAATATTGCCTCCATTCTCTAGTTCTATCGAGGTTGATCCAATTCCTCTTACAGGGTAGCTCTTATTATCTCCAATATTTACGGAGTAAGAATATTTTCCTTTTGACAATGTCTTTAGTTGCTTGTGATGACCAATCATGTGTCTTGATGCACCACTATCAATCACCCAAATGTTCTCGTCTTGAAATGCGCCAGTGGTTGTCGAGAAGAGTCCTTCATCCTTTATCTTGGTCACTTCCTTCCTTAGATTAAATAGAAGATTCCATGCTTCCTTGATACCTTTCTTGAGATGGATTGCTACCTTTGAACACTTCTTGAGAAAATTCTTCAACGTAGTAGAGATCTTCATAATGCCCTTAGCCAACCTTAGCTCTGAAACCAAGTTGAGAAATCTAAAGGGCAATGATTAGAGTGTTTTATATTTCTTTGATACTTGCTTATGATGTATTTTTACTTATCTTACTTATTAGCTTCACTTAATATTATTATTTTTGTGTATCATAAAACAACCACCAAAACAAGAAGAACAAGAACACATAATATATGATGCAATCCAGGGCCAAAACCTCTCCACTTGAGAGGAAAACCCACAAATCTCTTCTCTTACTTATAGATTCTTCAATTGATGAATTTCAAGACCTTTAGAACAAGACCAAGTCCAACCTTTACAGATGATATGCTTTCCTTGTCCAAGTCAAACCCAGTCAAATATCTTCCAGTACCACAACTTTGACCTCCAGCTGCAAAATTTCAACCTCCACTACAAACTTGAAATTTTCAAACCTCATGCAGTTGATGTTGCCACACGTGTGAGCTTATTTTAGCCTCACATGACTTCCTTAGACCTTCACTTGGATTTCTTTGGCTTCTAGAGCTTGAGGATGGCTTCTTGTGACCTTCACTTAACCTTCTTACCTTCTCTTCTTTAAGATTGAACTTGTAGAGGAAAACCCTAGATTTGTTACAGAAAGCCTTCCTTCATAGTTGTGAGAGAAATAGCCTAAAACCAAGTCTTCTTCATCCTCATCCTCTTTCGTTGCCTTCTTTCTCTTCTTCCTTCGCTTGAATGAGTGAGACAATGCATGTGGTTCAACGAGGTCAAGCTTCCTCCTTTATATAGGCTTCTGAAAGGTGGACATGGCTCCTCAAATTAGGCTTAATTGCCACTTGCTAGATCTACTTGATCTTGGAGGGTATTTTGACACTTTTAAGGACAAAAAAAATAATTTTCTTTACAAGTTACAATGTGCCCAATGGGGTCTTGAAATTATGGCAATGACTCTTTTGACTTCTTGACTTAGGACAAACCCTAGAATCACTCAATGGGTGCCTGACCTATAAAATAAAAGACATTGAGCATGAAACCCATGCTCCAAATAATAATAATAATAATAATTTTATTTCATTTTATAATTTAAAAGAATCAAAAAGTACATTTCATATTTATGAAAACCAAACCTAGTTACACACTTTTCAACAGATATGATCGTCTTTGTGGATTCCTAGGAATACCTAGTGGATATTTTGGTTCTTAATCCCATAAATAAGTTGAAAGGACACCATCTTATATTGGGAAAACTGTGGCTTTCCTCTGCAGATTCATACATTGGGTGTTGGATTGGAAGTATGAATATTGCTAAAGGAACTTCTATCAAGAACCTTATCCTATATAAGCCTACAAAACCTAGCACGCCATCTGATAATATTAAGTGCTTTCCTCCCAAGTATGAAGAAGGTAGGTTGCATTCTCCCCTTACCATTGATAAAGCTCTTATCTTTAAGGGACAGACTGAAGATGATACAATCAATGGTTTCATTAGCCAATCCTCTACTGTAGGATATCCAATTGAATTTGGTGCTCGATAACGAAGCCCAGGGTGATCCATTAGAGGAGTTAAATAATGACCATATACCTACGACCACAGTTCACAACAACATTCCTGTTGACATTGAACTAGGAAAAAAATTGAATATTAATGTTAGCCTTATTGATCTCCAACATGAGAAATTGGTTCAAGTTCTTCAAAACTACAAACAAGCCTTTGCCTGAGACTATGCAAACATGAAAGGTATCGATCCAAAACTATGTACATACCACATTTACATTGAAAAATATGTCTTAGCAATTTGTTAACCACAAAGGAGATTGAATCCACATCTTAGGGACATAGTCAAGCAAGAACTACATAAAATACTCTATGCCAATTTTATATACCCTATATCTGACAACTAGTGGGTTTCACCATTAGTGTTAGTCCCTAAAAAGAATTGGAAATGAAGGATTTGTGTAAATTATATAGAACTAAACAAAGCCACACAAAAATATCATTTCCCTCTCCCGTTTATAGACCAAGTCCTTGATACACTCACTGGGAAGAAATACTTTTCCTTCCTATATGGGTTTAGTGGATATAATCAAATTCATATTGCTCTTGAGGATCAAGAAAAAACCACATTCACCTAACACGGGGAATGTTTGCATACAAAGTTTTACCATTTGGGTAGTGCAATCCACCAACCACTTTTCAGAGGGAAATTCAGAGCATATTTTTTTATTTAATCAATGATGGACTTGAACTTTATATGGATGATTTTACTCCTTATGGTAACGAATTTGATGAAGCTTTGGAAAATTTGGAAAAGGTTCTTGTACAATATATAGCCACCAGACTATGCCTCAGCAATGAGAAATCCCATATGTTGATGACATAGGGTGTAGTCTTAGGACACTTCATTTCTGTTGCTTCAAGTAGATCTGGCTAAAATCGAGGTAATTATTAAACTCCCTATTCCTCGTACACAAATGAAGGTACACATTTTCCTTGGTTATGTTGGGTACTATCATCATTTTATAGCACATTTTTCAAAAATTGCAGCGCCATTGTATGTATTAACTGGGCATGTTAAATTTGAGTGGACTAATAAGTGCAATATTTCTTTTGCAGAGCTGAAGAAGTTGGTCTCAAAACCCTTGTGCTAAGGGGACCAGACTGGAGTTTTCCATTTCACATATCCTCAGATGCGTCTAATACAACGATAGGGACAGTTTTGGCACATTAAGAGGATAAGAAACCTTATGTAATTTATTTTATTAGCAAAAATATAACACCTATATAATTCAATTATACTGTTAAAAAAATAAAAATTGGTTATTGTCTATGCTACAAATAAATTTCATCATTACATAATAGTCTATTCAATTTTCTTATATACTAATCACTCCCCTATTCAATATTTAGTTAATAAACTTGTTACCAATGGCAGAGTAACTCATTGGTTATTGTTGTTACAGGAATTTGATATCATTAGAAAGGATTGGTCATGGAAAGAGAACCATGTTGTAGATTTCTTGTCAAGAATTCCACCTATAGCTAATTCTTCGCTTATGGAATATTGATTCTCAGATGAACATTTGTTTGTTGGGATTATTAAAACATCGTGCTACATTGATACTACAAACTATCTGGCGGATGGAAAACCACCATCACATCTGTCACCGTGGGAAAAGAAGCACATTATTCAGCACAGTGCTTGATTCTCATGGATAGATGGTTACCTCTTCCATTTAGGAGCAGATCTCCAAGTTCGTAGATGCATTAGAGAGGCTGAGATTTATGATATCCTCGGGGCCTACCACAATGAACCTTGTGGAGGACATTTTGTCGACTGCAGAACTAGGCACAAGATATTGCAGATGGGATATTCTTGGCTTACAATATTCAAAGATGCTAAGAAATATGTTAAAAATTGTGATAACTGTCAAAGGATTGGTCATCCCATTTAGGTCGACAAAATGCCTCTCTAGCCATAACTAGTACTAGAACCATTCGAGAGATGGGAAATGGACTTTGTAGGTCCCATTAGTCCGCCTTCAAACCAAAAATCATACATTTTGGTTTGCACTAACTATGTAACAAAATGGGTGGAGGTAGTAGCAGTTGCAAGAGCCATGGAGGAAGTAGTCATTAACTTCCTATTTGAATTGTTTGTTCGATATGGCTTGCCTCGAGAACTTGTAATTGATGGAGGAGCACAATTCACTGCCCACAAAATCTCTGCCACTTTGCAAAAATATCATATCAAGCATAGAAGCACTTCCCCTTACCATCCACAAGCAAATGGTCAAGTGGAAAGCACACACAAAGTCTTGGAAGGGATCCTAACCGAGACAATATCCAAAAAATGTAGAAATTGGGCTTCCAAACTCTCTAAAGCCTTGTGCGCTTATCAGACGACTTGGCACAATACTACCATATTTTCACCTTATCATTTTTTCTTTGGTAAGGAGCCTATTTTTTTTTTATCAAATTTGAAGTTAAGACTCTTAAGACCACTCGGGAAGTTGATCTTGACCTTTCAAAAGCACAGAGGTAGTGCCTCCAACAACTCAATGAAATGGACGAAATGTGCCTTGCTACTCTTAAATGCACACCAATAATTCAACAACAAAGAGATAAATGGCATAACCATTTGATTAAAAAGAAGACCTTTCAGAAAGGGGATTGGGTGTTGTTATATGACTCTATATTCCAGGACTTCCCAAGTAAGTTTCAAACGATATGGTTGGACCCTTCGAAGTTAGTGAGTTTTATGATAATGGGACAGTATGCCTCACTATGATCGACGACTCTGACACATCTTTCCTTGCAATGGTCATCAAATTCATTTGTATTAGCAACCACTTACATAAGAGTCTTTTCTGCATGAAATTCACAATGATGCAAATTTGCAGGTTGTAGCTGATCAGGGGAATATCCCCATGACCGTAATCACGTGAAAATTTTATAGAAACCCCTTATTGTCATGTACATAATGTAAATATTTTTTATTTTTCTTACCCTGTGCATACTTTCTTTATTTTCAGGAAACACCATGAACATATTCTTACAAAAACATTATTTCTATAATGATTATTGCAAATTGTTGTGTCTAGGTTATAATGTTGTTGCTTCAGTTGTTGTTTCCTTAGTTATAACATTATTATCACAGTTGTTGTTTCATTAGTCACAATTCTATTATCACAGTTTTTGTTTCCTTAGTTGCAACACTATTATCACAATTGTTGTTTCCTTAGTAACAACACTATTATCACAATTGTTGTTTCCTTAGTCACAATATTGTTATCACAGTTGTTGTTTCCTTAGCCATAATTGTAGTTTCCTTAGAAGCGATCATTGTTTCCCTATGCACAGTTTTTATTGATGATTTGTTTGCCTATATCTTTGCTTTTGGGACAAGGAACACTTCAAGACCTTTTTAATACGATGGTTGGATCAATAGGTTATTTGGTATTTATCACATGAGAATATATTTTTAAAAGGAGAATTTTTTTTTAAGGATGATTTTATTATATGGTTTCATGAATTTCCTAAGAACTTAACTTCCTTATCTTGTAAGAAATGCATAAGAATACTCATTATGCATTTCTTATGTCACCACCTAAGGAGCCATATCTTACTCCAATTTTTCAAATAATTCTACAATTCTTTTGAAGAAATTAATCTTTGCAGACAAAGATTAGCCAACCAAAAAGGTAGTTATTATAAAACTTTTTACGTCATCCCCAACTCTTAAAGAGTTGATGTGACAACCCATCTATTAAGTAATATTTTATGACTAACAAGAATCATAGCAAAATAATAATAATACAAAGTTAACAGGGGATAGAAAGTCTCATCACGAGTAGGCCTACCATGATCATGGAACCTAGTGAAGTGACATTACCATTTCTGGTCACCAAGCTAGGGTGATGGCCTTCGGTCTTAAGGCCGGAGGACAAGAGGTCTCATCATGAGCTGATTTGTTCACTTTATTAGTTCTCGTGAATGGCATTTTTATCAATTGGTCACCATGCCAGAACAATGGCCCTCTATAGACACTTAATAAAATCAAAATAAGATTATAAGCTATGTATTTATTTATAATAGATGGGACACTGGCATCTCAAAATGTTAAAAGGAGACCTTGTCAAGGCTATGGAGGCCTACTAGTGACAATGGATATGTTTGTGGTATTAAAGTTAATTTAAAGACTACAATCCAATTGGCTAGCTTGACTCCCTACTATCAATAATCAACAGAGTAAAATCGTTAGACTTGTTAGAACATCCTATGGAGTATTATCAAAATAGCCCCTATAACATGATGATGCTAATTGTTAATGAGAATTAATAACAATTCTACAAATCAAGGGTAAAAACTATAGGACATTATGAACTCGATCATTTTTATCATCCTCCTTTATTGACTCCTCACGCTTTCATTGATTTTGACATCAATGTTTTGGGATATCGTAATGATTCTGTCATTATTTCACTTTATGATTGATGATTGATTTAATGATTGCTTGGAGTGCTACCAATATTTTTCTCTTTTTCGTTACTATTTTTGATGGTTGTCCTCTCATGCTTAATTAATATGGCTTTATCCGCTAATCATGACAAAAAAATTTCAACTCATCAAATTGATCGACGGTTGCAGATGACCCTCAAATCTTATTAGGGGGCGAGAAGGTGTCGTTGCATGATATGTTCACTAAATTCCCAAGAAAATTTTGCTTCCATTTATAAACTGCTCATTGTTGAAAAACTAAGATGGGAGGCCATTCAGTATGCCACGAACCAACTCAATTGTTGGCCACAGAGTGAATCGGGTAGGATGGCTAAAATAATTTGAGTGTCTTCAAGGATTTGATAAGGAATTCATACTCGAATTTATGCAGAGTTTGAATGAAGAAGTCACAATGTAAGGAATGTGTAAATACAGGTGAATGAATAAGTAATAGCAGAGGTAATGTTGATAAATCTAGGGCATAGACATTAAGAGATTTCTCTTCTACTAGTAATTTCTTGTGAGTGCTTTTTACTTCTTTAGATTAGGATCTTCTTTTATCTTAGGTTATTAGTGTTCTTCTTCATTAAACAACCACCAATGCATAAAACATAAAGAGACAAGAGACACAGAATATAAGCTATTAGCCATGGGAAAAAACTCTCACTTATTGAGAGGAAAAACCAAACAAATTCTTCGTCTTATAGAGATTCCAATTGACGAATACGGAGCCCAAGACACAAGTTCTCTTGATGAGATCCTTTGACAATGACAATCAACCTTCTACTCTTTTTCCTTTTCTTGGCTCCTCTCCTTCTTCGACCTTCTTCATCTTCCAACCTTCGGCCTCCCTTTTCGACTTGACCTTCTTCTTATCTCGACCTTCTTTCTAGACTGTACCTTCTTATTTCGGCCTTCCTTCTGCTTCAAACAAACTTGGACTATGCTCCTCTTATTTTGCTGCAAGTAAACTTGATGGAGGTAATATGAATGTGCTCCTCTTTTCTATTGTAAGTAAACTCAATGTATCCTTCTTCTATTGTAAGTAGGCTTGGTGGAGATTAATATAAACCCAGAAACAAATCAGAGAGGAGCTCAGATTATACTCCTCTTTCCATTGTTGTACTTTGTTTTACTTGCTGCACTTTTTGCTTCAAACTTGATCACCTTCGTATTACTTGTAGACTTCAGACTTCTTACTGTACCTCACATTTCAGACTATAATCTCTGAAATTTTGCTTTGAAATTTCTGCGCTGAAATGGAATCCAATCTAGGTATTTATAGTTGTATGTTCATGTATATAAGTTGACATGACAATAAGTGAGCCGACATGTCCTTTGAGAAGATATTTTTATTTCTTTGAAGGCAACTTGTAGGAGGATGCTAGTTCTTGTCTTGGAGGGTTGTTTGACACTTCTATTGACTTATATACAAATGTATCATGCCCAATAAGGGTTCTTGAAAACATTGAATCTCTTTGACTTTATGACCAATCCTAAAGGCTCACAATGAGAGCCATTACTACAAATAAAATTTCTTTCTCATGAAACCCATGAGACAAGAATTACAATAATAATTTTATTTTTCTTCTTTTCATCAATTACATAAAATCACAATTACACACGTCATTATGAAGACCGAACCTAGTTACTTTTCAACACTCCCCCTTAACTAGGGAGGTATTCATAATGGTACTTGGTCATTCTAAATCTGAAGAATTTCTCACAAGAAGAATCAAATTGGTAACCCATTTATATAAAATCATATCAACCAGAATTGTCACATAACAAGGCCTTGACTAACAACTCTATCTCTCCACGATATCTGAGCACAATGTTGGCGAGACCAATGATGCATAGACACCCTCATCATTGTCTCTCTCGGAACATACCCCACCTGGGTTCTTAGGGTGTGTTCCACCAGGACTATTCTTATCTTGGATTCTCAACCCTCAAAGAATATCGGTCCTCAATGACTACTCTTATCTTGGATGCCCTAATACATACTCAAAGAGCATCAGATGCGAGATGCTTACCCAATCCTCCATTCTGTCTTCCCAAGTGATGACAAGAATGATGTGTCTAACTCTTCCTCTTAATTAGGGAGGATATATCCATTCCAATAAATGGATGTACTCATTCCTGTAGAAGGAATGTACCTAAGTTGCCTCTTGGCTTAGGAATTTCCAAGTTTCTTCTAAGTAAGAAACTTGTTTCCAGGCTCCCTCTTATTAGGGACCTTCAACATCTCCTCAAGTGGAGATGATGGGACAACCAGTTGCTTGAAGAAATCCTCCTCGCAATGTCATGAACTTATTTTTGTTATCTAGGAGTCTTCATGTTTGGGACTTCTACATAGGGCACCGACCATCCATCACTTTCATTCATGAGTTAGCCATGTCATCATCGGAAAGTGATCCATTAGTCCATATCTAGCCTTCATTCATGCCATGCTGCCTTATTCATGCCATGTTTACTTAAGGATCTTTCATCCTATTACATGTGCTTCTGTGGTGGAAGACATCCATAGATCTTCCCTTGGCAACCTTGCATAAACCTATCCAGATATTTGTTCAAAAATAAAGGAATGAACATTAAAATCAACATTAACTTTGTGATAGTATTTCATCATGACATCTACAAGTTCGCATCAAAATCTTGCATACATATTGACACATCTCCCAAAGATATGTATTGTCAAGGGTCTCTTTCTTTTTCAAACTTCATTAGAGTCTTCGTATCTTCCATGAATATATCCTAGTAAAATATTATTGGTCTTTCAGATGTTGATTGCCTTTACCATGGTGGCATATTCCATGATCTCTTCCTTCCTTTTGTCACACATCTCGTTCCCAGGAGCTTCCATTCATAGTTCCTTAATTTTTTTCAACCACCTCATACTTCATATTAGGAAATATTATGTTGATTTCAATTAGTGAATGTGTGACCCATGAATTCTTGCATTCCTTTGAGGTAGGAGATACTTTCTTTTGATCATGCTCTCAATATAGAGCATTGATCCATGTTACCTACAACCATATGAAATGACCTCCACAATATCAAATCTAAGCATACATACCTCATTTTTCCTTTGGGTCATCCAAACTTCCTACAACAACTTCCTTGATCGAAAGAGCTTCAATCCCTTGCACTAATCCACTTTTATGTCATCATACCGTCATCCAATGAACTCCACAAGATTGGAATTCTTGATGAAATACTTTCTTTTCCTCATGATCGATGAACCTTTCAATGAAGATTCCATCAGAGAATCTTGAGGATCTAAAGTATACCCATCAACAAATGTTTCTTTTTGACAGATAGATGATGAACCTTGTACTGGATGACCTTGCCATTTTTGTTTTCAATGATATTCCCAAGAGCTATATCCTAATTGTGTTTCATGCTTTTATATGATGATGTCTAGAGCTGTTGCTTCCAATGCTTCTATTATGTCTTAATGCATTCTATTTAGTGAATCACGATAGCCATATCTTACAATAGAAGACTTAGGAATTTGAAAAGAACTTAGTTGAGGAAGACTATATCAGTCATAATAGAGATCTTTTACTTCCTCTATCTTAGACTTCTTCTTGTCAGCTTCCTCCACTTCTTTGGTGATATGAGCTTCTTCTCATCCTCTTTTGTTATTGTCCTTCTTGAGGTTAGAATAGTCTCTTTTGTAGTGTCCATATTCTTGACACCCCTAGGATTGGATTTTGGTCATGTTCTTTTTCTTTTTTCGAGGACAAAACCTTCCAAATTGTCCCTTTCTTCTTTTTATTGCAACATAAGCTTGATTTTTCTCACCTACTCGCACATCAGATTTGGACTTTAGTCTAGATTCTTCAATCTTTCATAGTGACCATAGATCTTGGAATGGAGTAGATTCTTTCTTCCGATAAATACTTGAAGTAAAGTTACTCGATTCCTCTGGTAATGCATTTAATACCACTATAATCATTTCACTATCAGACATGACTTCTCCTAGTTCTTGTAGTTGATCCCAGATATCAAATATCCTATAAAGTATGAGGCCATTCCATCTTCCTTAGACATCTTCAGCTTGTAGGGTTCTTTCCTTAATGAGATGACTTCTCCAGTAGTTCTTACAGAATACAACTCTACTGATTTGTCGTTGATTTCTTTTGAAGTTGCGAGTTTAGATACATATGGAATGAGGGGATCCTTGATGGATTCTATGAGAATCCTTTGAGCCCTAACTTCCCCTTTCATGTACTTGGCAATAACTTGATCATCTTGCTCTCTTGGTTTTGTGATAGATCCTTTGACATGATCCATGACCTCATTTTCAATGAGATTTAGATATGTCCTTTTCTTCCATGCAAGATAGTTTGAAATCCTAGCTGATTTGTTGCTTTCCTTGCAAAAATAAATTTTGAAAGATTCATATAAGGTCATATACTTACTTGATAGGATGCTCCTTTCTCCTTGCTTCTTCTTTGATGTTGATGATGATATAGAGGACAAAAAACTTCTCCTTGATGAAGGTAGTATTATTCAAGAATGATCCTTGATACCACAGAGAGTGGGATGACAACACCTTTTAATCTAGCTTCCTTTGGATGAATAGCCTTCAAAACACTTTAACTTGAGTAGATGTAGGGTTTTGGCCTTCTCCCTCTTGATGATGATCCCAATACTCCTTTGTAGACTTCTTTGTCTAAGATCTTGACTTCAAGATGATCTTTGCTTTGATGCCTTCCTTGAGATTTGATCCTTGAGTATCCCTTGATAAGATGCCCTTCCTTGAATTAGTCACCTTACCTCTGATACCATGTTGAGAAATCTAGGGCATAGAGTTTAGGAGAATTATCTCCTATTAGTAACTGCTTGTGAGTGATTTTTACTTCTTTAGATTAGGATCTGTTTTTATCTTAGGTTATTAGTGTCCTTCTTCATCAAACAACCACCAATGCATAAACCATAAAGAGACAAGGGACACACAATATAGGCTATCAGCAAGGGCCAAAACCTCTCACTCCTTAAGAGGAAAACCCAAACAAATTCTTCTTCTTATACAGATTCCAATTGACGAATACCAAGACCAAGACCCTTGACCTAGTTGCCACCCCAATACCAAGACACAAGTTCTCTTGATGAGATCCTTTGACAATGACAATCAACCTTCTGGTCTTTTTACTTTTCTCAGCTCCTCTTCTTCTTCGACCTTCTTCAGCTTCAAACCTTCATCCTCCCTTCTAAACTTGACATTCTTCTTATATTGGCCTTCTTTATAGACTATACCTTATTGTTTAGGCCTTCCTTCTGTTGCAAGCAAACTCAGACTGTGCTCTTCTTCTGCTGCAGGTAAACTCGGTGGAGGTAATATGAATATGCTTCTCTTTTCTGCTATAAATAAACTTGGTGTGTTCTTCTTCTATTGTAAGTAGGCTTGACGGATATTAATATAAACCCATAAACAAATAAGAGAGGAGCTCAGATTATACTCTTTCCTCTGTTGTACTTTGTTATACTTGTTGCACCTTTTGCTTCAGATTTGACCACCTTCATGTTACTTGCATACTTTAGACTTCCTACTGTACCTCACATTTCAGACTATAATCTCTGAAATTCTACTCTGAAATTTTTATGTTGAAATGGAATCTAAGTTGGCTATTTATAGTTGTATGTTCATGTATATAAGTCAACACGACTAGTAAGTGAGCGAACGTGTCCTTTGAGAAGATATTTTTATTTCTTTGAAGTCAACTTGTACGAGGACGATATGCTTGTATTAGAGGGTTGTTTGACACTTCTATTGACTTATATACAAATGTATCATGCCCAAGAAGGGTCCTTCATGACATTGACTCTCTTTGACTTTATGACCAATCCTAAAGGCTCACAATGGGAACCATTACTAAAAATGAAGTGCACACTTCACTACAGAATGTGGCTCTTCTATTTTCAAACCCTGGAGAAGGATTAGTCAAAAGGGGAAAGTATACAACCCTAGTTCAATTCCATACCATCGGTAATTAGAAAGAATCACTTAGCGGTATATCGCCTGTGATGGAAGGTATGCTGTAGTGTGAGGTCATCATCTCAAATTAATGGCATCTCTGAGTAGACGTTTTTTATTTCTTGCATTCACTACTACATCAAACTGCTGGTAGGTTAAGGAATTCTAAAGACCAAGCCTTGATTGTTATCAACCATGAGCTTATTAAAATGCTAATAGTAAGGAGTTTGAGTCAAATTCAACAGAATTGGGGTGAATTTTTAGGAGACTCTAGGGGTGAATAAGAAAAACCCGAAGCAAATGTTGGAACATCTAGAAATATTTCACCCGATAACTGAAAAAAAGGAAGAAATAGTGAAATTAATCAAGATGAAAGCTCGACAACAGGAGAGACTTCAGAGGAACCCATGCAACCTGAAAACACAACTCAGAAACTTAGTCAAGCAAAGAAGTGCATAGCATCTTTCTTGGCCTCTTTGCCTAGAATTAGGAGAAGAAGGAGAAGGTTAGCCAGACTGGTTAAAATCCAGCTGGGACAGAGTTCCTAAACCCCTCAAGCAGTCAGTAACAGAAATTTTAGTTCAAGAATTGACTGGTGAGGAAGAGACACAACAGAGAAACCTGGAGGAGAATCCAACTTAGGATTCATTAATTCCAGAGCAAACAAATGCAAGCCCGGAGGAACAAGGAATAGAAATGGCTTAGGTATTAGAAGGATTGGACAATCTAGTGGAAACAATAAATTTAGGGGAGTCAATGGAAGAGCATGCAACTCATTTAGAAAGCCCCCCTAACTCCAAACATAATGTGTTGCCTAATTCTCTAGTTACAATATCTTTTTGTTGAGTCAATGGCCACCATCATCCTAGAATCCTCTAGTGATTTTGAACATGTTTCTACTTAAGAACAATCTAGGGACTTTCTTGCTATTGTGTTAGAACCCTTTTCTCTGGAAAACAAAGCCCCACAATTTCATTATGGAGACCCAATTGATGAGAGACAAGAACTTGATGTTGTTCCTTCAAGTGGACTACAAGTTGACCCTCTTGTTAACAATTTATCAGAACCTATGATTGGTGGAATTTAAATGGAGGTCAATGATTCACCCATTACTTCTCTGATGTGTGTTTTTTCCCAAAGGACTACTATTGAAGGATATGAAGTGACAACCTCTATTCCTCCCCCTCTTACTTCAACAATTTTGGCTAGAGACTTTGCTCAAAAAACCAGAGGCGCCAAAGCCGTGAAGGATAAGGTTAAAAAAACATCTCAATGAAGTCCTTGTACTAAGGAGAGAAAATGACAAAATACATAGGAAAGTGCAAAAGATGAGAAGATGGTTGCAGACTGGTAGACAATTTCACGAAACTCGTGGAAAGAAAGTTGTAGAGAAACTTGGGATTGCTAATAGGAAGAAAGAAGCCCAGAACACTGAAACTCAAACTAATTTCGTACATGTGCTTATTGAAGTGGGTGCTCAGATTGATTTTGTTCTTGTTTCTACCTTTGCAGGAACCCAAACTGATTATGCACTAGTTTTTATTGAAGAAGAGATTCAAACTAATTCCCCTCCTACTTTTACAAAAGTTGAGACTCAAATCGAATTTGTATATATTTCTATTGAGAGAGGAACACAAATGGATCCTATGCCTCATGGTATCCTTATCTTCCGCCATGGTTTTATTTAATACCCTTATACCTTATTGATTGTAGATGCTACAATAAGGGTATTAAATAAAACCATGGCGGAAGATAAGGATACCATAGCTAGATATTGAAGGGAAGTAGTGCCTCAGAGAGAATACCAAAAGTTGCTTCAACGGTGTCAGGCACTAACCGCAACAAAGGATGAAACTTATGCAAAATTAAGGGTTTCTGAAAATAAAATTCAAGATTTAAAGGAGCGCATTTTTAAGATCATAGAATAGAGAGATAAAATTTGTTTTATCTACTCTGATGCCTTATCATGTAGGTCTCCAGCCTGAAACTATGTTATGTTTTTACTTGAACAACACTCGCTGCTCAAAGCCAAGGCTATGCAATGTGGCCAACCACATGAATTTAACAATGTGTTGGATTTCATCACTGCTTTCCACAAGCACGATGAACAAACCAAGTATCTCTTGTGTGAGCTTTATATGCACAATTTGTTTTTGGAAGAGCAGGTAAATGAAAATGTTGTCCCATTCATTGGATATGTCCAATTCTAGGCTTTCATATCATTTTCATTAAACCATATTAAGTGGGAAAAAGAATATCATACTTTTCGGAGAAGAGAACATAATATTGACCTCTGGGTTAAGGGTTAACCATAAAGGCCCTTTAGTACACTTCTCCGCCATAACGCTTTTATAGAGAAACCTAATGTTGCTTCTTCACTTGGGAAAACTCATAATGAGGTATTTCAGTTGGGATGGTGACAACTAGAAGATATAAGAGATGAGTTTATCCATGAAGCCAAGATGAGATGGCAAGTGACATCTAGGGAAATAAAAAAACATGCAACCTTTTGGCTTGTATAACTTCTAGCAAGTTATGGCTAGAGTGCAAGATTATGTTAATATTATAAGGGAAGTTGGGATCAAATGGATGGGATGTAGGTACAAGTGTCCAATGATCTTGTGTCCTCAATCTTATTACAAGTCTGATTATGAGATGTCAGAAGCAGGTAAGTATGTGACCTTCCAAGAAATCAATAGCAGGAGTGGATTCAAGCTCGGAGGAGAATAGCCCTATGAGGCCGACTCCTTAACTGCTTTGCATGTTAATAATTTGTTTGCATGAGGAATTGCAAAAAGGTCAGTTGGAGGGTGATGTTGGGTCTCACAAATGTCGTAATTCCTTTGTCCCATTTCTTAGTTTCAATATTTCTTTCTTGTCTTTTCTTATATTTTCGATATATTAATTTGCATAATATAGACTTTTGAAAGGATTAATTTATTTTAGTCATTTCGCTCTGCTGATAAAAGCGTTATTTTCTCATGACTGGATCATTATTGTAAATAGGGGTTCTGCAACAATTAGAATTCGATGTTGTTTCCTGATTTGTTCCTAGTAGAATCGAATAACACAATGTTGTCTATGCTAACTATAGCAAAACAAGTGAGGCTAATTCTTATCCAGGTGAGACTGTTTGGGGAAAATCCCTTGGTTCTTTCATCTGGGAAATATTAAGGCCTTTTTATAACTAAAAACAAGCATTCTGAGAATATTTAGATTCTCAGGATTGCTCTTTGTTGACATATTTGCTTTTTTATCATTCATGATTGTACTATAAAGATGGGGACTTATGTCCAAAATGAGAGCTTTTTGTATGTAATTTTTTGATGCACATTTGATAAACTCGTTGAAGCGTTGTAATCATTCTCTTCTGAATATAATGCAAGTTATTGTTATCAAGAGTTAGTTTATTGTTTTGATTTCTCTTACAAGACAATTTGATTCCAGTGATCTTAACCTGGTTCTAGAAGAGGCTTTGTCTTCAGTTGTACAACTAGTTCTGCATTCTCTTATTTTATGTTAATTATCTATCTATTAGATTAATTGTGAAGTTGAGCTCTTTATTTGGCAACCGTAACATTGGTTTGCACAGATTGTTCTTGGGATAAGTTAGTTTACAATTGTTGTTTCTTTCTTGTTGTTCCTTGAAGGTTATCATTAGATCATTGATATTTCCACAATAGTTTAGTGTATTTTCATGTTATATGTTTTTTTCCATTACACAGAATATAGTTTCTTCATGATGTTTCTTTGATTATGAGATTGTTGTTTCTTAGGTAGCAACTTAGCACTAGATATATTTCTTTGTTGTTTCTTGTAAAGCATAATTAGGATTTGATATTTTTAGATGATTTCTAAGAGATATAAATTGCTTGAGAATTAGATCTTTCAAATGCGCATTCTAAGTTAAGAGTTGATTCCTTTATTGTTGTTACGTTGGTTGTTGTTCTAGTTAGCTTGTAACACTATCTCTTGCATAGATTTTGCAGACAACCTTGAAATAACCAGATGAAACATCAAGTTGACAACTTAATATGTGGTAGTTAGTTGCTCCTTTAAGAAAATTTAATTGTCCCAACATCTTCCACCACAAATTCACACTCTCTCAAGAAGACAAGTTCTAGGCATCATAGTGAAGATCAAGAAGGACAAAATTCTCTTTCTTTTGGTTCACATATTTCTTGGGAAGTTTCTATCGCAAAAAGTCAAGTTTCTAAAGCAGTCACAGAAAGCCGAGTTTCTGAAGCAGTTGCAGAAAGCATAGTTTCTAAAGCGAACACAAAAGGCCAAATTTAGGGCAGATCACTAAAGCAAATTGTTGGATCAAATTGGGAGGCTTGACTTGGAGGGGAAAATCAGGTTCGACCATAGATTTAGGTGTGTCTCTTGTTGAACAAAAGAATTTTTCTATTGAAAAGGTTGTTGGGTTTTTCCCCTTGGTGGGTTTTCCCATGGTAAATCTTGTCTCTTATTTGTGCATTGTGATCTCTATTGATCTATTGTTCTTTATGGTTGAATTTCTAAACTATAATTATTGAATGATATATTTGAATAAAATAAAAGAACATCAATATCAAATGTAATTATCAGTATTTCGGAAATATTGTGCTAGTCTACATTACACTTCAAAAATCAACACCTTCCACTCCCTTGAAATAGTATGGGTTATAAAAGGTGTTACTAGAATTTTAACTCAAATTTCTCCATGATTATCAATATACAAGGTTACCAAATCTCGAAAAGAAATATAAATATTTACAGAAATAGATATGAATGTAATCATCAAATCTTGCTTGGCGAAAATCCCTCTTATGTCGTAAGTGTTTCGTTAATTAAAACATGGATAACATAAAATATCACTGAAGGAAAAATTCACTATTAACATAATTGATTGAGCATATTAACCCATTGAAATAAATATATGACAAACATTTATGCGAATATAATTATGTATACAACCCAATAAAAAACTTATATTTGTAATAAACAAATATATCACCAACTACTAAACATGTCCTATATGGACCACCTCATTAAACCCAAAGCAATTATATGTAATGTTTATAAATAATGCTACCAAATTGCACCATATATTAACCCACTTTGAATTCATATATATAGTTTTATATCTTGTTATTTCATTGTTGAAAGTTCATTGTGGCGTCTCACACACACATACCTTGGACCTTACAAAATTCTCATGGGCGTAATACAACCCAATTCTGACGGAGGACATAAGAGCAAGATAATAAATAGTTCTGCCTCACAGTTTTTAAAATCCGGTAGACAAGTGTATATTTGCACGCTTCCAGCCCAGATATGAGTGTCATTAAGAAGGTAAAAGGGCACAACCCTAACAATTTTGTGTATCGGTTGCCATGATTGTACCATCTAAGTCGGTAGTATATACACGTAAGAGCAAGTATATACACATACATAGGTAGTGATATAAAACGGCTAAGTAATAGCATTAGAACTTGGAAGGGGAACACATTTTGAGCCGATTTTAAATTCGCTCCAATTGTTTCAGTTACAAATCGCATATATTTTTACTTCTGGAAAATTCGCCATGATACGCTTCTCAATTACACAGTTTCAAAATACGTAAATCTAATCTAGAATCCAGGATCAAGAGAACACAAAACTATATTCAGGCATAATTCCAGTTACAAGTATTCACAGGATTACTATATCTTCAAATTCAGAATTTACTACTTATTTGATGAAACCAATTTTCTGTTGGTGGCTGGAGAAGAAACCCCACGTTAACCTCCCAACCGTAAGCAATCAACAAGACTCTATTTCGCAACTTGCTACCCTTGTGCCAGTTTCAGAGTTTGACACAAGACTCTATTTCGCAACTTGCCACCCTTGTGCCAGGTTCAGAGTTTGAGAGCTTCAGTTTCCAAAGCAAAATTCGCCAGAGGAGTTCTAGGAGTGTTGTCACTTGTAAGTGGTTTAGCTAGAGACAAAGAAGTAGTTTATGGGCCACAGCCAGCACTAATGCTTTATCAATCTGAGAAAGGGCAAGCTTTATTTTATTTACTATGTTATAGACTCATAAATGTTCCTAGAAGTATATGTACATTATCCAGGAAGTATATGCCTATAATTTGTACATTATCCAGCAGTGGCCATATACTGCCTAGGGGCCTTTATTAGTCTATAGCATAGTAAGGCTCATCTCTAGAAAGCACCCAGTATACCTTCTGCAAGTGGTTTGTCAACTAAAAACAAACACAATGGTTTATCAATCCTAACCAGCACTGTGGTGTGGTTTATCAATCTTAGCAAGCACATATACATTATACCATAGTAAATAAGGCTTGCCTCTAGAAAGCACCAGTGTACCTTGTGCAAGTGGTTTGTCAGCTTAAAAACAAACACAATGCTTTATTAATCCTAGCAAGCACTGTGCTGTGGTTTATCAATCCTGGCGAGCTATTGATATACATCCAAACAAACTCTATTCGCGCTCAGGCTTGGCAATTTCCCGGTAGGAAACTGGTAGAAAAGTAACAAATATCCTATGCAGAACCCTTTGTGTATTGTTCCTGCACAGATCGTGCTTTCAGGAGTTCTCACCAGACCATAGAAAATTCCCCAACGATCTGATCAACTCAAGTTTCTAGGGTGGTTTGGGGCTGCCTCCCCAGGTGACTGAGAGGGCACTCTTGCCCCTTCTTCGTGTTGCCTTCCAAATTAATCTACCTCTTCGATTTATAAAAAGGAAAAACAAATCCAGGTTGACGCGTTGTTGCGTTAATGGCCACTTCAATCGAGTCCATCCTTTTCCGATGCTTGAATGTGAAACCCCCCTAGACTCTGACCTATCCCTTCTCCTCAGGTTATTAATAATCAAATAGATATTTAGCCATTAATATTATGATTACAATTAATTTATAATTACAACATTAACTTTTAATTAATTTTTTTAGTTAAATCACCAATTCATTATTAATGTATTTCAAGTATGAATATGTTTACTTTTTTATTTTGGCATTAATTTGGGTTCCGAAGAGTGATTAATATTTAAATAGAGTATTCACATAGCATGGCACTATGATCGAAATAAGAACAGATTTTATGAGTAATGATTTTTATTATATTAAAATGGGGTTTTATCAGCAATTAGATATTGTATTGAGATGCTCAATTACACAAAAATGTTTATAATGATCATAATTAACAGAGGGGAGTTATACAGCTTGAGTGGGCCTAATGGTTAAGAGCATGTGTTTCCTCCTAAGAGGTCACAGGTTCAAAACCAGAGGGGGGTAGAGTATGTATGCCTTCGTAGACTTAGCAGTCAAATCGCTGCGCGGAGGTGGGTCCCTTGTCCCACAAACAAGGGGGTCTCATACACCAATTTGGTGTCTGGCTTGGCTGTGACCTTAAAAATGGATATTATTATTATTATTTATTATTATTACTACCAGAGATTCATGAAAGCATACACAATTATCACAACATTTAAGGAGCACTAGCTGAAAAAGGTAGAATAATTTATTTGAACCATATGGTGTGGATCCTCCTTGGATGATTTGAAGGAAAAATTAGTAATCAAACCAATCCTAGTTTTTCCAAATGGGACCATCAAATTTCATGTGCATGGAGAAGGAAAAATAAATCATTCACTCTATTTTGCTAATAGGAAGTTAATGAAGTTGAAAACAATTCCATGACCACCAAAAAAAGGGAAGGGTTGTCCACAGTGTACTCACTTCAAAAGTTTAGGCATTAATTGTTGTTTGGGGACTTTAAGCTCTTTACATATCATTTTGCACTCAAGTATTTGATTAACAAGTTGGTTCTAGAGTCACATATACATATGGTTATTAATGTTCCAAGAGTTCAAGTCGAAGTTTGTGATGAGATAGGGAAGGATTAATATCGAGTTAGATTATTTATTTGGAGTGGAAATTGGGGATTTTAGAGGATTGCTTGATCACCAACTACCAGAGTGCTTCATTTAGAGTAGAAGCAGCACTACATTACATAGAAGACATCATTATCTCCTTGACTATGGAATTTGCGCCTCAAGGATTTGCAACAACATAGAAGAATTGATGGGTTGTTAAGGTTGTTTAATATCAACTGAGTACAAAACAACTATATAAATTGGGTATAGACTAGATAATCAAGCGTAGTTCTATGGACCATGAGTGCAACAAGGAAAATTTTAAGAAGCCACCTGAAATTTATGTCTAATAGATGAGTGAATCCCAATACATATATATGTTATTTTATCAATAATATAATGTGTATATATAATTTTTTGGTGAATCTTTCACTGAATTATAATACACTATAAAATCTTGGAAAATATTCCATAAATTATAAAACATTGTAAGCTTTGGTGAATCCTTTAATAATGTATACAACCACATATAATAATAGGAAAAAATTTCATTATACTATAATATACTCAATTTCCATGTTTCAGAAAAGAAACATCATGGGTTGCGCTTGTCAAAGTTATTTCTATACACTCTTGAAATTCATTTATTTTATATTATCATGTTTATTCCTATACACTCTTGAAAATTCATTTATTTTATGTTATCATGTTTTTACTACGAAGATCATGTTATGTCCCAAGGTACAACCACTTAGAGAGGCACCACCAAGGATGTGTGAGGTTAAACTACAAAGGTTCTTTTGCTCAAACTAGGTCTTGACTCATCAAGATAGCTCACTCTTGTTCTATGTAATTCATATTCTATAAGATTTACATGAAAAAAAGGTCTTTGAATAGCCATCTCAAAATGATAAATATTCACACCAAATTATTTTGCTTTCTTAGACATATACATTGCTTCTCAACAGTTAGATACTTGTCCATTTCCTTGGATTTTGATAAACCAACAACTTTAGGATTTGGTGCTTCATCACCACATGTAGGTCTTTCACCTATTTCCTGACTCATAACTATTATAGCACTTGTTGCACTTTATTCCACAATTCACAACCATTAGGGGATTTTTGAGGTCTAAAATGGGCCTACTAAGGAAATTATAAAATAATAGTGGAAATAATAAAATAATATTATATTACATTATCGAATTTTAGAGGGAAAAAAGAAGAAACTTTATTTTCAACTCCTATTTTCAACTTATATCCTTATGGGTTTACTCAAATTTCGAGCGGAAACACTTGTTGGATGCATAATTTGATTCCTCATCCAAGGAGTAGCCATGTTGCATATTTTCGATGGACCTTGCTACATGAAAAATGAGAAATACACAAAAAACATGATTGCAATTACGTTTTTTCATGTATTTCTCATTTTTCATGTAGTAGGGTCCATTGAAAGTATGTAACATGGGTACTGCTTGGACGAGGAATTAAATTTTGCATCCAATGAGTATCCCCACTCGAAATTTGAGTAAAAAATTAGGGAGATAAGTTTAAAATACGAGTTGAAAAAGTAGTTTTATTATTTTATTATTTTTATTTTTTTACTCCAAAAATGGTGAATCATCTCCCATGGTTGACATCATCATCGTGAATCCTATTGGTCCTTAGAAAGATTATTTTTGTCATACATTTTTCTTAAGAGTCCCATTTTAGACCTCAAAACTCCCCTAATGTCTAATAATGATCAACTAGCACATAGTTCCTTAATATTGGACAAAATGAAAAATGGATTGACTAGAAGACAAATCTACGTTGAAACTTAATTCCTACATGATAAGAAAAAAATAATAACACAATCTCATTAAAAATCCACAATTGGTGAGTTCAAAAATATATCACATAAATCTCAACAATAGTCTCTACATATTTATTAATTGGTACAATGTGTCCAAAATAAGCATCCATAAGGGTTCTTGCACTTTAAGAGTGATAGTGCACTAAACATTTGTTCATCCTCCACTGATTGCATATGATTCTCTTTTAGTATTGGCATCAAAAGTATAATTGCATTAGAGAAATGTTGGGCTCATGATAATAAGTCTCATATAATGAACACAAAGGGACCTAGTGCATAGATAATTTTTCTTTTTGCTTAGCTAAGTAGAGCTCATTTAGCTTTCTTAATTACCAAGAGTATTTTCAAAGAAAATATAAATTAAACATTGTAGATTCTAAAAAGTCAATATGCTTAATTCATGCCACAAAATGAAAGGAATTAAAAAAATAAAAATAAAAAAAATCCTTGAGCCATTATATATGCAAATAAAATAGTAATTGTTATGGAAAAAACATTGAATGGCTAAAGAATAATCAAAGACATATATTAAGCCTATTGCGAAATGTTTCTCAAATAAACCTAACAAAAGCGTGAAACAAAATGTTTCATTAATCAACAAAGGTCTTTAACTTTAACCCAAAGTCTTGGATCAATGAAAATTATATGAAACCAACCATGTCCCAACAAATGATTCAACCAAACATCAAATTGAGAACTAGAATCATTCAAGGGACTAATACAATTTTCAATTTTAGCTTATTGAGTGGTATATTGTATTGTCTTTTAATGTATGATAATACAACCTTTTCTCTTAATGTTTTCTTCTCATGATTAGTGTTTGACATCGCACTAAATATTCCACAACTGAAATTTCAAATCAATTTAGAAACCAAAAGTGAAACTTGCACAATAAAAATAAATAAAATTAATATAGTTCCTACCATACATGGATTATGTATATGTATTTATATTTATTATGGTTTTTATGAAACCAAATTATTTGAGAAAACATAGACCCAAAAATAAATCCTTAAAACATGACTTTGCACAGAAAAAGTAGTTCAAATAGAGGGATGGTGCCAAATGAAGGGGAAGGGATAACCACAAACTTGAGAGTGGTCTTTCTAGTTTTTAAGTTGACTTTCAAAAGAAATCCTAGAAATCAAACTGTGGTGGTAGGACATTCCTAGAAATGAAGGGATGGAGAGATCTCTATAGGCTCTAAGTTATTATAGATATGTATGTAATCTCTAGGTGCCTTGATTCGCTAGAAGATCGTTAGTTTAGAACATGCCAAAGGTGATTAAACAATTAATGTTGAAATATTAGAGTTTGACACTTCAAGGTTGAGCTTTATGATTTCTCATGTGGCAACTTTAGTATAGAAGTAAATACCATATTACCAAGGTTTATTTCTCATATTTGTAGTGGTCCATATTAGGTGTTATGTGGTGATATTGCCCCATGAGCTCAAAATATCCGTACCAGAGTAGGATGTGAGCACACAAAATTTAGGTAGGTATACGCCACAAGAATAGACTATAGGTTTATTATAAATCTTAAATATTCTTTTGTCACTTCACTTTGCCACCATTTTCTTTTTCATTTCCTTCTTATTGCCATGATCAACATATTTTTATATTCTCTTTCTTTTGTCTAGAAACAATTATATTGATTATTTCAACTTTTGATTCCTAGTATATGATGTAATTGTGGAATCCATGAAAGCTAACTTAATAAAATTATCAAACTCTTTCCTTGCACCCACCAAATCATCATATTTGGCATACATATCTACATTGTATTGTTTTTGTTTTCTTGGAGCTACTCTTTGTTGATTGTCAAAAATCTTCGTAGTGCACAATTTTGTATAAAAAGGCTTGGAGTTTTATTAGTGGACATTTGAAGGAATAATTCTAAGTTGTGGGAACTCGAATTGTTGATTTCATTCTTAATCATTCACATAAATACATTGTCCAATGTGTTTTAGAGCTATGGTGTACTTGATAAAACATGTGTTTTTATTAAACCAGTATCACCCCTAGACAATGGTACTAAGATGCCACCTATTAAGTTGGTGTTATGTTTGTCATGACATTTGTGGATCCATCAATAACTTTTCCAAACTACATTTTACTCAATTACTAAATAATTTTAAAAAACGTACACATCCATTTTATAAAATATTTTTATTTAACTTTCCATAAATCTTTGAATTCTATTAAACCAAGAGTTTAAATATTCAAATAATAATCTTTTAATTTTCTTTATCTAATTGAAATTCATTTCCTTTAAAAGTAGTTATTGGTAATTTATACTTCTTACTTGATAAACCATAAATATTTTCAAAAAATCAAAATAATTTTCATTTCAATTGTACATAAAATTTACCCATCTTTATTAATTATATTAATTATTCACTATAGCTCATGATGAGATAATTTCCCACCCAATTCACATATTCAAACTTGTAATTATGAATGATACATAATTATAAGGTTGTGAAACTTAGTTTATGGACCTAAAAAAGGGAGCACTAAGAAGAATTTTCTCTTAAATTGCCCTATTGGCTTTAAGTTCTTAGGAGGAGAACGTGTTATTTCTTAGACTCCCCCTAGAAGAAAATCCCAAACTTGGCATCAGGGAAAGCCTAAGAAATCTACTAGGTAAGCCATCCATTTTCACTTTGATGACCTTTCCTCTCGCTTTAAATCCTTAGATAAAAGGGACTAAACCCTCTAGAGGGAATCCATATGTAGTCAAACTAAGTCATAATAACTGGAGAGAATTAAGATAGGCAATGAATTAGCTTGACTCAAAGTAACAGGTTCACCTACCCCATAACAGTTGTAAGAGGGGTTGAAGGTCAAATGAATGAAATATCAATTTGTTGTAATTCTTTACTTGATCAAGAAAAGGTTGCACTCTCAACCTGTATTACAAATAACATTAAGAAATATTAATCAATATTCAAAAAATACTATCAATTATAAGATTGAGCACATTGATTATATTCATCAGTAGTGATGGCTAAAGGCATGCCACATGTATGAAGTCATCAGGCAGGGACACTACTTGAACAATGAGCAATCAATTAACAAATTGAAAGCAGCCAAATCCTAATTGTTAAAAATGAGTAGCTACACCATGCTTTTTGTATGTGCTATATAATGTCTCAAAGTGACCAATTTATTGAAATATCCTTGTGATAATGTGAGGATGCAATAGGATCAAAGCACTAATCTAAGCATAAGGAACAGACGAACATGTAGTCGCCACCCCAAGACAATACAATTGATGAGCACACACGTATTAGGGCTTGCATCACCAACTTGCAATTAGTGGGCACTAAATGGAAAAAATTCAATTGACCACATGGAATGATTGTAACTACAAAGCCTTGGGAGATAACAAATTTAATTTTTTTTTTTAAAGATATTATAGGGTATTTGGTTGTATGTTTTCCTGAGTATCTACTAAAGTGTTCATCTTTTAGAATGATAACCATTTCAAATCCTCAACTAGATTCATCTTCAAGACCAAGTGTTGAGTAAAAACAAAAGAAGAGATTCATTATTAATAGATGATGGACAAAGAAAATGAGAGGGGCAAGTCAACCATGCAAAAATGTCGAAATTCAAGAAAAAGAAAGGCTACCACTAAAATAATAAATATACTATTAATACTAACAATATTTTAAGTATGAAAGTATTAAAAATAATTAATACTATAACATTAATAATCTAGTATAAGTATAAACATTAATACTATAGAGCTCATAATATAAGCAATATTATTGTTCTAATTAATAATTTTGATACCATAATACCATTATTATAAGAAATACTACTAATACTTTGGATATTAATGCTACATTATTGTAAAAGTAGATATAAACATTAATATTAAAATGATAGAGGTATAACATTATTATAAATATTAACAATAAATAATGACGTAATCTGAATATTATTGATGATATATTATAAGTAATATTGATGATAAAATTATAGTACTAATATTAAAGTATCACAATGTTTTTTCCCCGAAGGAAAAATCATAATTTCCATTGTAACTGCAAAAATTATATGTAGATGTTGGTTGGCATATCAAAAGGATTGTTATAGTAACAGTCAAATCAAAATCACAGTTTAAAATATGGTCCATTCAAAACATATGCAAACATTTTCATATATGTTGCTAGGAAACTTGGGTTCGGGGACGGGGATGGGGACGTCACTTTTGAAACAAGGTGTGTGGGTTTGTCGGGTCTATATATATATAGATATATATATATATATTATATATATATATATATTATATATATTATAATATATATATATATGTATGTATGTATATTTTCCGAATTTAAACAAGAAAAATAATAATTTATGAGTTAAACTTCAAAGATTTAAACATGCACATCATTGAACATTCAACATTCACATTGAAATTTCAAAATTTCTGGTTTGATATCAAGTGCAAATTGGAGCTTACATATTAATAAGAATCATAATATATGTCCATTGTCATACTACATTCAAAATTTGCCTTAAGGCATCTCCAAACATAAAGTAGGAAATTTTCAATATACTAAAAATTAAAATAGTGAACAATGGTTTCCTCAAGCCATGTCATTAGTGTCGATGCCATCAACATCACTTGCATCTTCAATCGACATGCTCTCTAGGTAGGAATCATTGTCATCTTGAGGATCCTTCTTATCCATAGCAACTAAAGGTAGCTCAATAAAGCCATTTGGTTGTATCTCCTCATCCACACACATAACATCCTTTGTGTATTGTTCCCATCTCTTGAAAGTACCCTCCTTGTACTCAGGGTCTTTTCGAGATATGAGACAAGTGTGTTATGATTGTACACTAAGTTCGCTACCTTCTTTGAGCCCAACTATTTCACTTTACTAAATGGATAAAGGCATAAGCACTCCAATTCCTCTCCCAAGATGAAGAACTAGCTACCTTCAATATTAGGAGAAGCCTATTAAAATAACTTAAAATTTTAAAAATAAAAGGCTAAAGCTAAAATTAAAATTTAATACAGAAATTTAATTGAGAAATAAGATGAGGAACTCCAAACTAGCTGTTAGGTTCCTATACCAATAGGTGTCATTTTTCATGATTGACATTGATAAGATCTAATATGTTCATACCTTTCGTTGGTTGCAAAGGTTTTCCATATTCCCAAGAAATCAAAAAAAAAAAAATTTAAATGTAAAGAGGGTATGCCCTAAAAGAAAAATCAAAGGGCAAAAGAATGAAATGGTCAAGAAAATAAAAGAAAGGAACCCCAAACAAAGGACCATGAAAGTGTGCAAGTCCAAAAAGCCACCACTGTTATATTTTTGCAAAGATCTGATGGTATGCAACTGTTGGTTCATGCCACCATTGATGAATGGCCAAATAGCTTAATCTTGGTCAGTTCATATTTGAATTTACTTGTCTTAGAGATAGAGAAGTAATACCTGTCCAAACTGTTCAATCTTGGTAGGTGAATAGCTAGGTAGAGAAGCAAAGGAGCTCAACTGCTAAATCTGAGCCCTTGGATGTTATAAAGGTAGATTTAGATAGGATTCCAATGAAAAGAAAAGAAGATTGAAAGGGTCTGTTAGTCCAAGTGCACCCATAGAAAAAAAAAATATAA
>APFE031174297.1:818-25145 GCA_000404065.3 Pinus taeda | reverse complement strand
AATTAGGAACCTGCGTGTTAGCATTGTGTGATTGTTGCTAGACCCGTGTTGGGCTAGTGGGATCGCCTCTATCCGCAGAGGGGATTTACCTGTTCAACACATCCCGCATACCAATCATATCGCGCCCGTAAACATTAAAACTTTGATTTATTTGATTAGGACTCGCACCCTAACCCTCTGTCACATCTAACGAGTGCCAACCGTCTGATCAGCGTTCTCCCATTGGACGGCCCACACTAATATCGTGACCCCCTCCACCACTGTAGTTTACCGCCCGAGGAACTGTGGTATTGCCACCTGTACGTGGGACGTGTGTCGCCCTCCCACATTGCTCGCTGCCTCGCCGCTCGAAACCCCTTGAGCCCAAAAGTGGTGCGGGCCAAAACCACTTACCACCCGCTAACCCTCCCCCGCCCCCCCGCTGATGTCATTGCCATGTCACCCCGCTACGCGACAAACCATTCCATCATGCTGACATCACCCAACCGAAAAGCGCCAAAAAACCCCTGAAAGCCAAATTTTTGTTAAAAACTTGTAAAAACTGTCATTTTCACCCATTTTTACTCGTTGTTTTCGCGAGACTGTTGCATGCGAATTACGTCCAAAGCAGTTGCCGAATCTCCAGTCCACCACCCTGACCAGCAAAGTCTAGTAGCGCGTTCCGCACTACATTATTCAGCCTGCATTTACTCAGTTTGCCTCTATATTCCAGGTATTTATCAACTTTACTAGTAACCCCGTAAATTCCGCTTTTCAACTGAAAGTTCTTCCTGTGAGAGCCAAATTCAAGAGCAGAACAATCTATTAGCCCACTGAAATACACCAGAACTTCCATTCTGCCCATTTTTCCCACAAAAACTTGATCTCCAGCTTAAAAACCCAGAGAATTGAACAATGGAAGCTCTGGTGGCCCTGAACATTGCTCCCCTCAATGCACCTCACAAAGAGTTGGAGTGGTTGCCCTTGGCTGATAGATATTTTCAAATCCAAGACTTAATTGGTGACAAAAACCACCTTCAGGCATTTTGTGAAATTAGGAATAGTCACCAAAGTAAATTTGATCTCTATGGGATATGGCAATCCAACCTGCCCATGTACTACCTCCCATCAGTCAATGTATTCCCTGATATTATCCACCTATGTTGTGCCAATTATGAACCTACCCAGAGCGCAGTTATGACTCCCACTGGAATTGTCCTCTTTTATATAACTCCTGAGTCCATCAATGAGATGTTACACTTCAAACCCACTCAGCCTCTGGCTCCTCTTTCTATGGGATTCTTGTTTGAGCAGGGGCCTAAACTACCCAATTCAGAGATAACCCGTATTTCTCAAACATTTATGAGACTAGATTTCCAACCCAAAGAACCACCTCCCTATGTCCATGCCTAGTTCAATGAAGCTGGAAAATTCATTATTGATATGATATCCTATATCTTGGGATTTAAGACAAGTGAGTACATTGATGACACCACATTAGTTTTGTTGTCCATATTTACTCCAGCACAACCCCCTGCTGTCAAATATAACTATGCCACATTCATTACCAACAAGATCCATGACCAATTCTTGAATCGAGACAGAGAAGGAGTCTTCAAGTACTCATCCTGTATATATCATCTGTTTTTATACTATCAAACATACAGCTTTCAGTTTCCTATCAGAAAATTGGATTCCAAAGGAGAGAGAAGGTCTGTGATATTTTGGACCTCAGTCTTCCACCATGTTTCTGACTCTCCTTACACCTACTGTGAATTCATTGACCTATTTATACATCCGGTCTCTTCTCTACTGATGAGAACTCCTCCTCCTAGACTCTTTGGTGATATGCAGAAGATTTTACAGCTCTCCAAAAACTACAGAATAGGTGACTATACTTTTACCAGAATCACACCGAGATTAAAATATATGGTTGTGAGTTGTGCCCTTATAAGCTGCCCAAATATGTGCCTATGAGACTGTTCGCACTGGAGTATTTCAGGCAAATTGTCAATGTAGATTTAACTCACTTTCACAGTGCAAAGAAAAATGACCAACTAAGAATAAAAAACCAGTTAGGCCCCTTTATCATTAACAAGAAGGAAGCCTGGGCAGATGCTGATAAGATATTGGGGGAAGAACTTAAACTCAAGAAAGGTTTCTGATGGGTACCTTATGACCCAAATGGCTTTATAAGTGATAGGAGAGTAAAATACAGGCTATCAGCCTATAAACATTCTAGGCTCCCTAAAATAGAGCAATTTGCCAATCAGGATGAGTGGGTAGAAGGTGCATTGATAGAGCAACTTACTCAGCAATAAGTGATGGAACAAGCAATGAAAAATCTTGAAAAGACTCTTGACCTGGACTCTTTTGGACAAGTATTTTTCAAGCTGCCCCAGCAAACCGAAGTGGGTACATCCTCTGTTGGAACTTCACAGCAACCTCTACAGGAAATCGGTGCACCAAGTACAGGGTCATCAAAGGGCAAGGAAGTAGCAGGCACAGAACAGCAAGCAATGACAGATCAGCCAACAACATCAAAGGAACAGGACCAAGGGCAAATTCCCCCTTCCCAAACCAAAGCACCAGAGATACCAGCTTTACATACTCCTCTAAATGAGGAAAAAAGAAAGAAAAGAGTCAGGGAAAAAGGCACACCTATGAGTGGACCAACAGAGCAACCAGGGGAAAAAAGGCAAAGACTTAATCCTCTATCTGAAGAGGAAATCATTGAAGAAACAATAGAAAGTCTAGGAGGTGAGAGGGCAACCAGCCCACAGACATCCCCGGTGATAGAAACATCCACCAGCTCTCGCAGGCAAGACATAGAAAGGCAGCATAGTGTGGAAGTCTCATCCACAAGACCGCAGAGCAAGCAAGGTTCTGATGTCAAAAGAACATTCACGGATATAAAAGCCCAAAATGATCCATTGAAGTTGCAACTTTATAATCAATTTCTCAAGATGACCGCCACCAACCAGCAAAGGCTAATGTCTGCATATGATGTCAAAGAAGGTAAAATAATCTTGAGCCACTCTAAGCCTAAAGTGTAGCAGCTGACTATATTAGAACAAATCTAGAGGTCCTTACCAAATACATTCATCCTATGGACCAGATTGAGTTACACAAGAAAACTGGGGAAATAGTCTACTCCACATTGGCAGATAAGGCAATTGTTGCTCATAAATTGCAAAACTCACTAAACAACACCTCTGCTCAACTAGATTTGGAGAAAGCATCTTCTTTAGCCAAGGACAACAGGATAAAGTCCTTGGAAGATATCATCATCGAACTGGGACATGATCCTAAGGATGCCAAAGGAATAAAAGCATTGATTAAGAAGAAGAAAGAGGACATTGCTACCCTCAAAAAGCAACTGAATCTGCCTACTACTATGCATCCACAAACTTCAGATATTGTACAGCAGAAGTCAGAGGAGGACATGATGGAACTGCTTATGGGGATGAATCAAAGATTAAGTGAGACAAAGCAGGCATTGAAGAAAGTATTACAAGAAAAGCAGGGAGAGTCGACCTCCCAGCCACCGGAAATAGCTCCAACAATCACAACCGCTCCTCCTACAAGTATAACAGCAGTGCCTCCCACCGTCCCGGCATCAATAGCATAAATCACCACGGGTACACCAGCGACAGCAACAGGCAGCAGTGTTGGCATGACCACAAAGGAGTAAATAAAAGCCATGGAGGAATTAAAACTCCAAGTGTCGGAGTTGAAAAAGGCCAAAGAGAAATTGGCAAAGTTAGAAATAAGCTATGATAAATCCAAAATGATTGTAGCAGAAAAGACATGGGAAGTGAAGGCATTAGAGAACAAAGTGAAATCTTTGGGGGACCTCTCTTTAGATAACCCACTGGGAGAAATCAAGGGCATTCTATGGGCTAACATCAGTCAATCCATTTGTAATGTGTGGAGATCTATTCAGGTTATATATGAGCAGATTGACTTGATAGCAGCAGCCCAAGTGGAAATTCAAAAGGCCAGAACTTTATTGGGACATATGACCGAACAGGCCAACAAGTTAATACATTTTTTGAACACTAAAACCAGTGAAGAACTAGTAGCACTGAACATCAGAGACAGGACATGCACCATTCTAACCATCAAAAGAGTTCTGACCATGAGAACCCTAATGCAAAATTTGGAGAGGAGGTGCCAGGAAATGCAGGTGGAAATTGATTCTTTTATAGAAAGATTTGTGGTTTTGCATGAAAAGGGCTTGCCAAGTCTATTGGGGAGTAATCAATGCCTATTGAGACAAGTTGAGTACACACACAAGATGAATAAAAATGTTGCTGATCAAATAAATGCATCATCAAGTACCTCAAGAGAGAAGGCCCTTCCATCTGGCCAAACCCTCTACAACAACTTGGAAAATCTATTTTATATTGAGCACGAAGTGAAACATCTTTTCACAGTCCAGCCTAATTTCTTCAGGTACACAGACGCTGATGAGACTTTGAGAAAGCTACAAAGACGTAAGTTCCCAGAGGAGCATTGGTGGCAAGATATGTTAGGAATCTTATGAACCTATCTTTGGTATCTTTGGTATCTTTGGAGAGTTGAAAGTTTTGCACCATTTGTTATAAGCTGGTGAACATAATCAAAGAAAAGGCGTGTAAATCAAAGCATGTCTCATCAGAATTGAAGACACCCGAGAAAGCCGAGGCAGCAGTACGGAATATCAGCAGAAGACAGCTGCAGACCGACTCACAGAACCTAAAGTTAGCATATCTCACCAAATTAAGCAGCCAGCACAACAACATTTACTTCTTCATTTATTTCTTCACTATTTTCAAGACTATGTGTCTCTGTTTCTTGTAAAAACAATAACTCATCGGTAGATATTATCTTCCTCAGATATTTTGTAATGTTTTTGCATAAATACCTCCCCATTCGAAGTATTTGGGGTTGGTGATGCTTTTCTTAGACTGCACTGTAACTCTGAAATTTTTTGGAATACAAAAGCTATTGGAATCCATTGTTGTTGGGCTCTCTAAACGTGGAATTGATAGCAAAGGACTTGTTACAGAATTCTTCAATCATCTTATGGATCAATAAGTCCTTCTTACTTGTGTTTTCAGTTTCTGTGTTTACCACATCATATATGTTTCATGATCTGAATAATAGAGAAAAAGAATAACTCAGAATTTGCTTGTTTGCACTCTGTGCTCAATCTCTGTTGTTATTAATGTTTTCTTCAGAATTAGCATAAACAGGAATTCTTAACTGCTCATGTTTTCCCTGGTTCTTTCATCTTGAATATTAACTAAGGAATTCTTAACTGCTCCTTAGAAATAATCATCCACCTTCCCTCTGTCTACATGATGAATGATTCTTAATTGCCTTTCATCCACTGACTCCATTCCATCTGATTCCAGCTTATACATTGTTTCATAATTGATTACCTTGCTCTATAGTACCATCCTCCGTTAAAGAAACTACATCCAGCAGTTCATCCTCATAGACTCCATTAGCCCAATGGACTGAACTTCTCAGACTTACACCCCTGTTCTATTGAATATCTTTCATCCACTGACTCCATTCCATCTGATTCCAGCTTATACATTGTTTCATAATTGATTACCTTGCTCTATAGTACCATCCTCCGTTAAAGAAACTACATCCAGCAGTTCATCCTCATAGACTCCATTAGCCCAATGGACTGAACTTCTCAGACTTACACCCCTGTTCTATTGAATATCACCATCCAAAACTCAAAACCAAACACTTGTCCTTCATAACTAGCCTAACATACTTAAAAACAAAGCTAAATTATAAAGAGAGAGCCCTCTCTGGATACAGATTGGCTAGAATCTGTGTCTAAAAGATTGGTCTGTGGTTACCTCGGTCGTATTCCCTTTTCTTACAACTTTTGGGGAACAACCTAAGTGATAACACTAGCTACATGTCCAAGTAATCATATGGAAAATTGTTGCAACTAAGGAGCATCAACACCATGAAGCCACCACCAATTGATTGGATCCTTCTTCTTGCATTTATCAACCAAAGCTGCATGTGAACCAAAGACACCTCATCGACGTGAAACTTGGGAAAACTGAGATCATAAGTCAAAGGCTTATTTTGTACAACCATAAATTCTCTTGACAGTGGTCAAAAATACTTTGAACACCTCTTTATCTTGGGAAGAAGGCCTCCTTCCTGTTGTGGGATCATACCATTTTGGATTAACTAGATTAACTGCATAAGCTGCCATATGAAGAGGGGTGTTCAATTTATTCCACCGCCCATGTATAAACTCTTTCGGTTGTGGCTATAAAGTAGGATCCTTCCTATCTGTGATGGTTTGGATCCTCTCACACGTGGAGTCCATGTTCTCATAAATCTCACCTAAACATAGACCATTTGTATCTGCATAATGAATCATATCACAAATTGGTTCTATAAATTCCACAACAAAATTGGCATCAACCCAAAAATGATCTTCCAAAATCAACCTCTTCACCTCCAAAGCTACATCTAAGGTAAATAACCTCCACTGATCCCACATATCATTAACCAGTGTGGCAGATAAAGCGTCCTTCATATCCACAAGTTTCCTAAGTAAAATGTAACAAGTTGCAAATCTGGTATCTACGGGTTTAAGAAGCTCAATTTTTGCATGCTTATAGTAAATGGCTTGTGATTGATGATAGTTGCATATAAACATTTAAATTTTGCATCCATTTTCAATTATTGCTCAGATCCATTCAATTTTCCCAATGTCCTTCAATGCATTATTCAAAGAATACACTACACATGGTGTCCAAAAAATATGTCTAGGTACATCAAAGACAAAATTAAAATATTAATAAATCAAAAATTTTATTATTAAAAATTAGAAAACAAATCAAACTTGTCATCAAAAAAAAAATGTAATTCATATAATTTAAATATAAAATAAATCAAACTTGAAAGGTGAAATTTGTCACTAACATGTACTCCTTTTGAACCATTGCCCCTGCTGCTTTGCACACTAGAGCTAAATCAATAATAACTTGAACAACATTGGATGGCCCCACGTCTGCAATGGCATCACATAATTGGTCGTTTAAAAACATAGTCTTCTTTTCTTGACCAAAACAATCAATGGAACTAAGAAAATAAGGATCAGACGGGGAAGAGACAATGATGTTTATCAATGGACGATTCCTACAATCAATCCATCCATCCATGACAATTGAGCATCCATCTACACTCCGAGATGCATTCAAGGGTGCCATTGTCTTCTCAAGACGAGTTTTCTCCTTGTCCACCAACACAGTTCGAAGATTCTCATAACTAGGCACTTTATATCCTAGAGGTCCATCATTAATAGCATGAACCATTTGTTCAAAATAGGGTGAACGGGCTGCATTTAAGGGAATGCCACATGCAAGAAAAAATCTTGCTATTGCAAGATCAACACCTTCTCTACCTTTCACATCAAACATGTCATAAAGGCCACCAACTTTAAGCTTCTTGTATGCATGATTGGTAGTGATTTTTTATGTTCTAGATGGCACATGTTTATCACCAAATTTAACTTCATCATCAGATGGTAATTCTTCCTCATTGGAGTCATCATCTTCATCAACATTACAACATGGCTTGGAGATTTCGTTGTTTTCCTTACCATCGACCCTTTGTTTCTCTCTTTGTGCACTAGGGAGTTTAGTGGGATCATCTCCAGTGCAAACATCAATACCCTTCCTTGGTATCTTTATAAAATGAGCTTTAACTCTGGTATAGCTCATTTTTCATTCAAGCCTACATAAATTGGATTTTATTATTGTTGCCCCCCTAGCACCCTTTGGAGGTTTTTGCCTATCCACATATTTCCAAAGTGGATATTGTGGATTTCATGAAAACATTCTTGATTTTGGAAATTAACCAAATGGCCAAACCTGAAAGCAAAGACATTAGAAAATTAAAAAATGTGAAGACTGAAAGTGAAAATCCAAGAAAGAAAGAAATAAAAGAAAACATACTTTTATAATTTATTAAATTATTTCAAGCAGAAATTAAGTACATTGAACATTCTTGAATCTTTATTTGTTGAGCTGTGAGTATGGTTGTAAAATTAAAAAGACAGAGGACCAACCTCTCTGCTTGAGAATGAAACTCAATAGCTCATCTTTGTACAAAATAACCATTTCCAAAGCAAAATAACCCCCCATTGCCCAACACCAAAACTGCTAGTTTTTATTATTTAATTTTCTATTTGGGTTTCTAGGGAAAATAATAAATATTTGTTGTTATGGCATGTGATTGGTCACCAATTTGAACATTGCTAAGGCCACATTAAGTTTACAGTTTGAACTTTGAAGTTTTGACTCTTGAGAGATTTGTTCGTTTCATGGGAGATCTTTATATTTTCACTTCTTCTCGATGAATGAAATTTTTTATGCTACCCATATAAAATAATTGGTAATTATCATTGGTTGGCACTGCTTATTTAGAGGTATAACCACATTTAAATAAAATTCAATTCCTTAGTGGCTTGTTTACAATAGGTAACGTAAACGGCAACAACAAACAGATAAAAAATTTAAAACACTTTGTATACAGACACACTTGGTATACAGGCAAACAAATTGGCGCATGAGCTTTTTCAATTTTGAAGACAAGTTCTTAGAGTGTACAATATTCCTATTTAATCATGGAAGTCCTGACAACCATGAGGTTCGGTCGGCAGCTGAAAGAATTAGAAGAAAAATCGTGGAAGTCTAGAACGAGAGTTTATGAAAATATGTGGACAAAAATATGTGTTGTTACTAACAACAGAATGGAAAAATGCTAAAGCAAATACATACATTCCTGTTGCAACACTGCACCCAAACACCTTGTAGTTGTTTGTTGACCTGCCACAAACTCGCCATTGTCCATTGACCAGTCACGTCTTTGGTTGTGTTGCTGTTTGGACTCTTGACCTATCACCTGTGCGAAAATGGATGTTGTGGATTGTCACCTATGCTCACTACTGTGAAAATGGATGTCGTGGATTTGTCACCTGTGCTCACTGTTGCGGAAATAGATGTTGTCCACGCTTGCAAATCGAGTTGCAATTCGAGCAGGGAGAAATATGCAAAGTGTGTGGAATGAAGAAAGAACCTAATGTCTTATGGCCAATGAATAAGGGGTCAAACTAACATTCGATTAGGGTTTTATGATTTTCAATTAAATAAAAAATTAATTTGTTTTTCTCCCCATTCCCTCTGACGAACCCACCAGGCACCATTTTCGGGGTTCTCCACATCCAATGCATGAAAAGAACATGTTTTATGTTTGTGAAGTCTCGGGTTCTTACAAGAAGAACCAAGTTCTTTAGGGTTTTTCTAAGAGGTAACCGTTCTAGCTACCAGAATGTGGGGACGGGTTTGAGAACCCCACCCCTGGGTTCGGGAACTCGTGCAATATATATTTTCATACATCATTTGTGATCTTATATTGTCTCTATACACATTAGGTATCAAATATCTTAAGAACAAAACAAAAGTTATTTTTCCATGCCAAAAGAAATCAAAATCTCGGGAAATTATAATCATTTTATAGCATGCCAAAATTCATCAAAATTTATGCTAAGATTGGGTCTTCAGATTTGGTCTTCCACCTTTAGTTCTCCCTCTATGAAAGGTCAGTGGTAGTACTCATAGTGCTTTATGCCTACTTGTTGAGAAACCTGCCATGTACCCCAAGCTGTTTTCGCACACACCTTGGAAAGTCCATCAACAACTTCATTTCTTTCCCTATAAGTATGTTGACATATGATGTGATCAAATCTTCTTTTGAGCAATAAAACTTCCTCCAATATCGTTATGAGTGTGTGCATGTGACAGATTGAATTTTCATTGAACCAATTTACGACCACCTGTGAATCACATAAAACCTATAGTTGTTGGCACCCTTTTTCAGAGGCAAATATCATAAGAAGCTTCAAACTCAAAAGCTCAACATAATGTTTAGATCCATGACCAAGCTTGCTTTTAACTTGAAATGATGGTTTTCATTTAAGTATAAATGGTTCCACCACCACACTCTCTATCCACTTGGGAAGATCCATCAAAATAGGCCCATGGCCTAGATCTATTGATCTACTCTTCAAAGATAACATGAATTCTATTATTTGTAGCTTCATTAGGAATGAGCTCGTATATTGTTAAAGCTTAGGCCACTATGCGGTCATAATACATGGCTTTATTTTGGAAGATTAACTGATTTATCCCCAGCCAGATTCCCCAACTCATGGTGGGGGGGAATTTCTTAGTTTTTTGGGAGAGGCTTAATTCCAATAGCTTTGTCAAGCTTCGGTAAAGGACAAACCATGCCACTATGGACCTGGCGAAAGGGCATTGCAGACTAGATTCCATATTTGACCAAAAACCAAACATGACATGAATAAATGGTCTATTGTCTCCTTCACTTCCTTACACAAAAGACACCAATAGGCCCAACTTAACCCCTCCTTTTAATATTTTCACCTATGGGGATTTTGTTCATCAACAGGAACCATAGAAAAATACATGATTTTGTCGGGCATCTAATTTTCCGTAAAGGCTTCCACCACCATAATGATTCCTCGGGCTCTTTTTCAGCTATTATAAAGAGATATACCGATGTATATTCCCCAAATGGAGAATGAATCCGTCCATCCTATCTTAAACCCTAACATGAGAGATATTGAGATCCATAGTATAGTATTAAGAGCCATAGTATAGTTCCTCCACAATTGATTCCATGCTACAAGAAGATTTAGCACCTAACAACTCAACCATCTTTGAGCCAAAAAGGAAGTATTCTCAGGATCAACCACTTGATTAAGTGTTCTTTCATTGGGAATCCAGATAGTCAATCAATTCTTGAGGCTATTAATAATTAGCTCTGCATCATGTCCATGGTTCCCTACATATTCTCACTCTTTCCCCCAAACCGGCCCTCCATGTCAGGCCTTTTTCAATGACAGTGAATGAGTCAACCACTGTCCTCCACACCATTGAGATATTTAATCTACCCTTGTTGGGGTTCCCTATCCATTCTCCAAGGGAATTGGGGAATATATATTTCTTGTAGACCACCTTTGTCCACAGATTTCTAGTGGAAATTAACCGCCAACCTACCTTTCTTGCCAAGGCTCCAGAAAAGTAGGTCAGATCCTTTAAACCCCAACCCCAACCCATTTCTTTGGAAGCGTTATCTTATTCCACTTTACCCATGCAAACATTTGCCCATCCTTAGACCCCAACCAGAGAATCCTACTACAACGTTTACAGGGGCATCTAAAAAATTAGGATTGCTTCAATAACCGATTTTACGAGTATCAATCGTCTCGCATGCGAGAGCCATTTAAAGCTCCATCCTTTGAGACACTTCTCAATTTTCTACAAGACCCAAGCCTAATCTTATTTTTTATAACAATTAGGCTTCAGGTGAAAGAAAGGATACTTCAATCCATCATTAAAGGTCAAAGTTCAAAATGGAAATAGTGATTGTGCATGCGCGATTTCACCTCTTGAGCAGCCAACTTCCGACGTGGAGGAATTATGAACATTTATCTCCAGCCTAATGGCTTTACTGAAGAGAGTAAGAGAATCTCTAATAATGTTTAAATCTCTTTTGGAACCATCACTGAACAACAATACATCGTCCATAAAGAGGAGGTGAGTGAGGGGCATCACGCCAGCAACTAGTGCCCCTCTAAGATCACCTCTCCTCTTGGCTTCCCCGCTTAGTTTGCTCAAGCCTTCAAAAACCAAAAGAAACAGAAGAGGGGACAATGGGTACCCTTGTCACAACATCTATATCATTATTATTATACTTATAACATTGCAATGTTATAAGTATAATAATAATGATATAGATGTAAATATCAATATTAATACAATTATATTAATATTATATATTAATATTATGATGTTATAAGACTAGATATAAATATTATTAGTAAAATATTATTAATACTAATATGATAGTATTAATAGTGAGATCAGATGTGAGCCAACTTCGTAAAGTTTGGTAGTTCAATGTATGTCCATCTTCCTTGAGAGAAAAAGACCAAAACTAGAGCCCTCATCAGAGAGGCACATTTTTGTTGAATACAGTGAGACTTCAAAGGCCTACAAGGTCTACATTCCAAGAAAGAGGAAGATATTTGTTAGGAGGGATGTTAGATATGAGGAGGGTATGACCTTTAGGAGGTCATTGGATAGATCCAATAGTGGAAAATGATCGGGAGCAAGAAGCTCTAAAGGTTGAGTAGGGGCCAACAACACTAACAATAGGGGCACAACCTTTAAATCAAGAAGAGGTGCGAGATATTCCTACAAGTTCTGTCAAAAGGAGGCCAAGATGGGTCGAGAAAACATTGATAGATGTTTAGAAGCATGTGAAGGATCCTAGTAGCACCTTTAGGGAGAGTAGACCACCAACTAGATTTTCTAGTTATTTGGCCTTAACAAGCATAATCAATGAGTTTTAACCTTCTACCTATGAGGCAGAAGATGAGAAGATTTGGAGGGATGCCATATTGAAAGAGTACACTGCCATCATGAGGAATGATGTTTGGGAGATAGTATTGAGGCATAAAGAGAAGTCAATGGTCACTTCTCAATGGATCTATAAGATCAAGTAGACAGCAGATGGAAGTATCGAGAAGCACAAAGTGAGGTTCATGTCAAAAGGGTTCTCCTAGAATGAGGGAGTAAAGTATGACGAGACATTTGCATCTTCGCTAGATATGCATCTATTAGGGCATTTATATCTATTACTTCAAAGATTAAATGGTGGATACATCAGACGGATGTGAAGATTTCCTTCCTCAATGGGGTGATTGAAAAAGAGGTGTATATTGAGCAAGCTCAGGGATTTGATGTGCATGTGAGGAAGTCCCATATGTGCAAATTGAAGGTCTTATATAAATTTAAACACACACCTCACACATGGTACTCCAAGAGTGATGGTTACCTAATTGGATTGGGCTTCACCAAGACCAAGACAAACTCCAACTTGTACTATGTACTTGTTGATAGTGAGTAGCTTATCTTGGTATTGTATGTTAAACAATATCTTTCTGACAATATCATAGAAGCTCATAGCGATGTGCAAAGACGACCTCCGTTTAGAGTTTCAGATGAAGGACATTGATTTGCTACATTACTTCTTGGGATTGGAGGTGTGGCAACAGTGAGAGATATTCCTTGGGCAGGGAAAGTATGCGGTGGAGATTCTGAGAAGATTCAGGATGGACTACAAGCTAATGTTTACACCTATTATTACCAACTTGAAAAATCTAAGTGCTTTTGATGGTGAGTTGGTGGATCCCACCTTGTACAGACAGTTGATCTAGTCCTTAATGTATGTAGTCAACACTAGGTTGGATATTTGTTTGTTGTGAACACGCTCAACAAGTTCATTGTGGAGTCAAGGAAGGTTCATTGGGTGGCAACAAAGCTTGTACTTAAGTATCTTTGTGGTATAATGGAATATAGATTGAAGCATGTCAGAATTTGTGGAGTGAAGTTTCAGTGCTACACAAATTCAAGTTGGGAAAGATGTGTAGTGGACAAGAAGAGTACTTCAGGTTTCTTCAACTTAGGATCAATTATAATATTTTGGACATATAGTAGTAAGCAACACTTAGTAGCACTTAGCTTAATAGAGGTCGAGTACATGATAACGAATCTGGCAATTTGTGAGGCCATATGGCTTCACAAGATGCTCACAAGATTATTTAGTCTTGAGATGGGACCCACTGTGTTTCACTATGACAATCATAGTTACTCTAAGCTCTCTGAGAATCTAGTGTTCCATGATAGGTCCAATCGCATATATATCATACACCACTTGATTAGATACAAGGTCTAGAGAGGTGTTGTGACATTGCAATACATATCCACAAAAGAGGAGGCAGTATATATTCTCACCAAGCCTCTAGTGAAAGGGAAGTTTTCGTTTTGCAATGACAAGCTGGGGCTGGTGGAGAATTCCTTGCTAGGAGAGAGCATTGAATTATGTTGCCTCAGAAGATCTTCTACATTGGCTTATTGTCTTAGCATGTAGAAGATATTTAATTGCCTCTTTAGGTGCTTGCTTGGTGAAGTGATATTATGATTTCTTTCCTAAGGTTAACTTAGGAAAAGTACAATAATTAATCTAATTAATTATTCTGGACTATTAGGCTAAATTTCTAAGGATAAATAATAAAATTATTTATGTGACTTATGTTATCACTTCATAATTCCTCCAAGCTGAGGAAAGGAACCCAAAGGTAACCACAAACCACTTTAAAATTGGAATCTATCCCTTCCAATTTCGGAAAGTGATCTCTCTATATGAATCTTCAGTCTTAGGTCTTAAGCTAGGTATTAAGACCAGAGAGGAATAATTTTAACATCTTAAAGGCAGGGAAAAGGGAAAATCCATTGGGCATGGAGTCATGTTAAGTTGATTGATTTTCTAGTGAGGGGATGAAGAGATGAGGAATCTTTTGACGAGGGCAAGGTAGGAAATCCTTCTGGTGTTTTTAGTCAAATTCGTTGTAGAGGGGTGAGCAGAGGAATGGTGGAATAATGACATCTAAAGCATTTGACTCAAGATGAATTCTAAATGTCATAATAGAAGGAAAATGACAAAGCACTTTAACAATGAATTTTGAAATAAATCCTTGCTAAACTAAATATGGAGACATAACATTCAAGCATGATGATAACAAGAGAGAAAACTTACAACACAAGAGAGCACATCACCATTAGAAACTGTCACATGAATCTCTTGAAAAGAATACCTTGGTCTTCTTTATTCACTAAAAAAACTTTTTGAATATGAAAAGTACAATGCACACTGATTTCTTTCTCTAACCTTGACCAACCAACCTCCTACACACTAAAATTCAAGAAATATATACAATTATATCATCCTTGGACTTAGGGGGTCGAGCTCAACCATTTCCCCAAAGATAGAGTCAGTTAAATTAGATTTAGACACCGCCTGCTAGGAAATAGGGACTGAAGTTTTGGAAAAATATGGGTCAAATATTAGATCATATCTCTTGAATCATGAAAGTGGTTACAAAACTGAAGGAGATTTTTGTTGATGAGTTTGTGCTTGAGAGAAACCTCTCTGAGTTTTCGAATATTCTTCTCCATATCCTTGGAACCTCCACCCAAATATCATGACTAAAATAGGAAATGATGAAATCTGAAAAATAGGTTGTAAAGATTCATTCACATCTTCCAATCTATGAAACCTATTACAAAAATTAAGGACATTATCGTAATTTAGCTCGTGTTTCACATAAACCTCTTTTACTTTTTCAAAATTCATTTCCATTCGGTCAGAAACCGATTTTGAAGTTAATTTCTAAAACAATTAAAAATGTAGTAAATCCCCTGCAGCAAAAGCACATCGAGCTTCTTTTTCATATTAAATGATCAATACTTGAATTTTGAACCTGCAAGACACTCAAGGACATTTTTCATAACCATAAGAATCAATTTAATGAGGTTTGGAGTCAAATTAAAAGGTCAAAATGTTGACTGTGTGGAAGCGCAGTGCATTCATTGCGCTAATTCAAAAGCGTGGCAAAATCGCCATGTGTATACTTCTTATCATCCCGTGCACCTCTGAATGTGCCAAAAAAGTGGAAAATGACTCCTAAATCATCAAATACCTATTAAGAAACACCTGACCAAACTGCAAATCTCCCTTCTTTGAAAATCATTATCTACAGTAGAAGCGCAGCGCTACAACGCAGTGCAATTTCACCTGCATAGGTTTGGCTTAGCACTATGGTCTTTGAACAAAGAAACTAGATTTTTGATGATGATAACAATCTCAACAACCTCCTTGAGCCTCCATGAACTGAAATAGCACAAAAAACCCCATCTTCTACTAAACTTCATGCTTTTGACAGTAACGCAGCAAGAAAGCGCAACACATTCAAGTTTATGAGGGCTGCGAGATTTTTTGGGCGCTCTTCTCAAGTATTAAAGATGAAACAGATATCATATAACCTGAATTATCTTAGAGAAGAGAACTTTGGAACCTGAGAGTGATCGTGACATAAGAAAGCCTCCAATTTGCAAAAGCGCAGTGAACCCCTGCAAACAAAGTGCAGCAACTTCCTTTGGTTGTTCAAAACCCTTTTGGTAGAACAAAGAGTATATTACCAGTTTCTTGGATGCCAAAACAAACTGTTGAACTTCCAAGATGACTAAAACTTGCCTTCAGGAACAATCATTGCAATTTGAAGATCGAATCATGAAAGCGCAACAAAGGAAGATGCACAACAAATCTCACACCCATCTTACTGAAGGGTGATGTCATAGCACAAGCTTGATTTGACAACAAAACTAACTGAAATGACACCACTAACTTGTCCCAATGATGGAAAACCAATACTCACTTTGTCCTCACTCATGATTTTGATGACACGTCAACACTAGACTCATTTAACTTAATCTTTTAGGGAATCGATGGTTGTCTTTAAATTATCACTCACACAATTCTAACATAATTACACCAATAATATAACCTCACATTCTTCACAAAGACTAATAACTTGATCTCTAAGAGATCATAGAAAAACCTTTTACAAATTGACTAGAATGATGAAAAGACTAAGCCTGACTTTGATTCCTATAAAATAGGACACTAACAACTTAGATATAATTTCAACCATTGATCTCAAGTGAGACTGTGGATCTAATCCTAGTCGTTGATCACTTAGGAGATTAAGTTTAGGAATTTTGGCTTAATGAAATTATAAAATAAACCTAAGGGAGAGGTGAAGACATAGTTGGGGAGAAAGCGATTTTCTCTAGAATAAGAGGCATGATTGGACTAAAGAGAAGTGTAATAGTGTAATAGTATAATATACCCCCTTACCCCCCCCCCCCCCCCCCCGCCATAGTCTATACTAAGTAGTAAGAAGGCAATTATTATGCTGACTCGACCTCCAATGCCTAATTATGGAAACGGGGTCTAAAATTTCGACCTTCATCAAACTTTTCAAAGCTTAGAATAAGCAATGCCATTATGTTCATTTTGTCAATCCCATTCTAGTGATATAAAATTTACCTCAATACAACTTATGGATTGAAAGATTTGGCCATTCAAAGTTTTTCCATTAACCTCATGTCTTGACACTAAACCCTGTTACATGGCACCCATGTGGACACCACGTGGTGCCCACATGGCATGCTACATCATTGTCGAGTCACCCTCCCAACATGACATCATGTTGATGTTACATCCTACATGTGGCCTCCTCTGGGAGTGCCGCGTGTCACTAGATTTTGGCTCACTTTTCCCTACCAAAAGGTTAGTTCTGATGCCACGTGTCACACCACAAAGGCTCCAGTCACCCTTAGTACAAGTCACTTGCAACATGGCCATGGGCCCCACCAAATTCGTGACCCTGGAATTTCAAACTTTTCCCTTTATAACAAAACTTGGCATTTTGGCAAAATTAGTGTTCGTTGCACTTTAACCTCCCCAGCCTTTTTCCCTGACTTGAACTTGATTGCGTCAAAAGAAAACCTCAGGGGTCCCAAGGCCTAAGGGTCATCCAACAACTACTAAGGCTCCAAAGATTCAACGACCCAAATTTAATTGCAAATCCTCCCCTTATTAACATGGCAGGGGGGTCCGTTATCATTGTTCCCACTCGCGAATTGCATGTAGATTTCTGACAGCCATGAATAAAACATGGACCACCCCCTTTACGAACATGGTCAAGTGGGGTTTTCTATTACAAATCTGTTTCATGGTTACAAGGCCCCCATTTGATAGTTTTGACACACCCAAATCTTTGACGACCACGATTAAAATGCAGACCCACCCCCCCCTTGTTGGCCTAGTCATGGGGGGGGAGGGGGTCCACTATTGGATCTCCACCTTCCATCCTCTGCCAACTCCCCAGCATCGATTCGCATACACACCACAAGCCCTGGAACTTGGTCATAGCGCCTAGCCCTATAGGTTTCTGCCTAACCCTCAACGTTGTACATATATGTTTATATATGTATAGTTGTGGCCCCTTGAGGACTTGTCTCCCATCATTGCTCCTTATATACGTATATACACACACACATATGGTTGAGGATGCCCTTGACTCCCGACCACACAACGAATTGCTCTTGAGCTATTTAAGGCATCAGTACAATTGATATATATAAAATATATATAATATATTAAATATAAATAGGTTATCCTTCTGAGCTTAAATGGTCTTGGCTCAGCCTAACATTTATGTGTATATATTTATATAAAACAAGGTTATCCTTCCTGAGCTCTACAATTTATAAACTAAGGTCGATGCCCAAATTAGTTTTTTGTGCAAACACTCAAGCTTTTCATAGATATTTGCCTATCTTTGTCATACTTAGACTATTTAAGTCAAGTACCTACTCAAAAAGGTCTTGGGAACAAGCCCATCTGTCAAAAATTTCTCAAAGAGCCAACAGCTCACTTTCACAAAGGAATAATGGCATCCCTTGCCATTAATATAAACAATTTATCAACATTGTGGCTAGTATGCAAGATTCGGTAGCAAGGAGTGTGAGCAAACATTAACTCATCAAACATACAGGAATTGTCCATTCCTCATCAATTGTATAGGGATTAGCTTTACCCATTCACATAGAAATCAACATTCCTCAACATGAACATAGAAATTGAATCAACATATTGAACATATACATAACATTCACATGCAACATAATACAATTCCAAGGATTTAGCTTACAACTACATGCACCAACATTCTATAAACATATATTTCTCAAATCTATAGAAACAAATTCCACAAGTACAAGCTTCAATTTCACGGTTCTCATCTATATGCACTTGATTAGAAAAAAAATGACCATATTGAAGGTGGGACTTCGATTTTTCACCCAACCTTAGACATATTATAGTCAAAATCACTTGTAGTAGTCACCCCTGAGCCAGATCCACGATCTAAGAGGAATCTTCTTTAGTAGTTTCAGTAGCAGGCCATACACAACTCAAAGAGGATAGGTATCATTTATATGTTCAAGTGGTTTATGTGCTATACAAGCTCCCAGACTGCTTTCTCAGTCAATTCTTGGAAAGCACTCATTCCCATTTCCTTTAAATTTTCTTGAACTCCTCTAGGACACAATTTAGCTTCCCAGGGAATTTCATTCCCTCCACTTTGCAAGTCCTTCTAGTGCTCCTCATGTGCTCGCCAAGAGGAGGTCCAACCCCTCCTTTGTTGTGCAAATACCTTTTTATCATTTCTCATGGTGCCCCTTCGTGCTTCTGTTGGATTCTTCGTGCTCCTCTTTCTTGCTAACTGCCCATAAGTCAAGTAGTGGTGCCGATTAACAACATGCAAGTCCATTTTCCCCCTCCCTCTTAGATCATGGATTGGTGGTCCCACTCTTCAGGCCATTCATAAAAATATATTCACTTATAACTCAAAGTATTATTTCATTACAGAAATAAGGGGAAAAGCATATCGAGGGTGTCACAAACAGGGAATTTTGGGAGAAATGCAGGGAGGTCAAGTCTAGGAAAGAGGAAGGTCAAGTTGCTAAGGAGGGCGGTGTAATTCTCTAGGGTTGAGTTTCTTCAGGAGGCTCAATTTCCAGAGGTTGATTTTCCCAATGGGGCCAAGTTTCCAGGTTCCCATCAGTTGTATTTTTCTATGTTCTTTGTGGGTCTAGGACCAGATTTCCGTGAGAAATTTAATATGAATGAAGATTGTGATGGGTTTAAATTTATTGTTGTAGTGTGATTGATCTCTCCATTTTTTTCCATTGCATTTTATTTTCAGAGTTAATATACCAGTTTGTTTATTTTATCAACGATTTTAAAAACATTTGAGATAAATATTTTATGGGCTTTTAGTAAATTGTCGAAGTAAAGAAAATCAAATTTGGTATAAAAGAATTCAACAAAATAGGGTTACCTCTTGATATACTAGATGGCTCTATTTAGGTGGTAAATTAACTTTAGTGAAGGTGGTATAGAAGACTATTCTTGTGTATTAGTAACCTTGGCATATGTCCCTAAAATAATTCTTCACAAAATTAGTGGGAAGGTTTAACTCTCTTCGCACTAGAAAGAATGGAAATGAAAAGATGGCATTAGTTAGATGGGATAGGTTAGCTAGGCCTAAAAAATAAGGAGGTCAGTTTGTTTATTTTATCAATGGTTTCAAAAACATTTGAGATAAATATTTTATGGGCTTTTAGTAAATTGTTGAAGTAAAGAAAATCAAATTTGGTATAAAAGAATTCAACAGAATAGGGTTACCTCTTGATATACTAGATGGCTCTATTTAGGTAGTAGATTAACTTTGGTGAATGCGATATAGAAGACTATTCCTGTGTATTGGTAACCTTTGGCATATGTTCCTAAAAGAATTCTTCACAAAATTAGTGGGAAGGTTTTCAGCGCTCTTTGCACTAGAAAGAATGAAAATGAAAAAACAACCTTAGTTAGATGGGATACATTAGCTAGGCCTAAAAAATAAGGAGGTCAGTTTGCTTATTTTATCAATGATTTCAAAAACATTTGAGATAAATATTTTATGGGATTTTAGTAAATTGTTGAAGTAAAGAAAATCAAATTTGGTATAAAAGAATTCAACAGAATAAGGTTACCTCCTGATATACTAGATGGCTCTATTTAGGTGGTAAATTAACTTTGGTGAAGGCGATATAGAAGACTATTCTTGTGTATTGGTAACCTTTGGCATATGTTCCTAAAATAATTCTTCACAAAATTAGTGGAAAGGTTTTCATCTCTCTTTGCACTAGAAAGAATGAAAATGAAAAGACAGACTTAGTTAGATGGGATAGGTTAGCTAGGCCTAAAAAATAAGGAGGTTGGAGGCTAAAGAACAAACTCCATTTTTACAAGCCACTTGCTACTAAAATTTTATAATAAAGGGTGATTTTAGGATTACGTTTAGTAATGGAAGTGCTTATTAATAGATATATTCATCTTTTATCTATTTTTTAGTGGATTAAGGCCCAAACAAGCATCTTAACAATTCTTCAGTTATCTCAAAAGCTTTGGTGCAAGCCTTTCCATTAATGGGAAATTGACTTGTATGAAAGATCAAAGATGGAAAAATATCATAATGCGGGTTGACCCCTGGATTGGTGGTGGAAATTTGTTGAGGTTACTTATGGAACTTTGCAGTATTTTTAAAAACCCTTAATAGAACATCTTTGGCAAATGTTAGAGTAGTGGATGGCCTTATGTTTTAAGGAGGAGGTTAGAAGAATTCAACAAATCTAGGTCCAAAGATCAAGCAATGAGTTGTGGAATGGGATGCTTTCCCCCAAAGATTTGCAATTAGAAAAGTGACTATCAAGGAAGAGAAGAATCAACCTGTTTTTGCTAAAAACCCTGTAGGAGGTTTTTACATAGCCAAGCTAGCATATGAGGCAATGTTCTCAAATGCTCTCATTTTTTTCATTTCATTTTGGAACTTGATTGAAAAATGAAAATTTCACAGATGTTTTGATTTAAAATGTTAGTCTTTAGTTGTAGAGCTTTAGGGATTACCATTTCTATAGATTTTTTCTTATAGTGCTCTTTTTTGGATCAATATCCTCAAACGATGTTAAATATAATTTTATCGTTTCTACTTGAAGGTAAAAAGAAATTACAACTTTTTTCTTGGAAAAAAATTATTGGTGTGATTAAATTAGCACATCACATTATATTATATGTGTGTGTGTGTGGAATAGATGTCTTTTCTCATTTGCCAAAATTTGTATTGAGATAGACCTCATCAAAGGTCTCCCTAATCACATTCCACTAAATCACAAAAAATTTCGAAGGGCCCAAGTATTAGATTATGAGAACACGACTTTCAAATGGTAAACCTATTTTCAAACAAGACACTTGCAAACTCATGTCCCTATGTTATGCAACCAACTCACAAAGCAGAAGAAAAGATAGATCAATGACTTAAAAATTATCCACTTCGCGGGGGAAACCTCCTTTACATTACATAAATGAACAATTCTTGGATGATACAAATGATAAAACCTCCTTGGTATATATAAGAGTCTAAGGGGCCACAATATAATTAGAGCCTACATAACAATAATAATATAAGGGCACAACAATAACAATAGTGGGCTTGTATGGGGCACAAAAATAATAATAGGAGGCTACACTAACAATAACAATAAGTGTGATACACTAGTACTATAGGGACCTAACTTCCCCTCTCCTTTAGAAAAGTGTTGTCCTCAACACAGTAGTTTTGGATGCTTTTGTATAAAATTATCATCCTCCCATGTGGAATGTCCAGCAAGTAAGTTGTTCCACTTAATGAGATACTCTAAAATTAATCGATCTCGTAGTTGTCGGGTTCTTGTTTCTGTGATAGATTCAGACTCAATTATGGTTTTTCCTTCTTCGTCAAGTTCTGGCAACACTATTTGAACTGGGAGCTTATCATTGATAACCTTCTTTAAGCATGAAACACGAAAAATTGGGTGTAATCAGAGAAATGCAGGAAGCTCCAATTTGTATGCCATAGTACCAGTGTTTTGCAACACCTTGTAAGGACCATAGTACTTGGGTGATAATTCACTTGAGGGAAATTTGTTTGTATGGTTGTAGCCATAAAAGTACCAAGTCACTTACATAAAAAATTCTTTCACTGTGATGTTTATCTGCTAGTTGTTTCATTCGATTATGCGCCAATGTGAGTTTATCCTTTAAGAGTTGGAGAACTTTTTATTGATGCTCGATGTGATCTTCCACTGCTTTAACCTTAGAATTTTATCTTTAAAATGATGTGATGGATGGTGGATGTTATCCATAAAGTGCCATAAATGGGGTCATTTTTGTTGCAGTATGGAAGGAAGTGTTATACCACCATTCAACTAGAGGTAACCACTTGACCCATTGTATTTGTTTATCATATACAAAGAAATGAAGATATCCTTCCAAACATTTGTTCACTATCTCAGTTTTCCCATCCTATTGAGGATGATAAGATGAACAATGAGGTAATTGAGTACCAAGACAAGAAAACAATTCCGTCCAAAAATTTCCATTGAAAATGAGATCTCTGTCACTTACAATAATCTATGGGTTTCCATTTAGCTTTTGAACTGTTTCCATAAATGTTATAGCAAGTGTACTAGCTTTAAAAAGATGAGATAATGCACAAAAGTGTGCATACTTGGTAATTCTATCAACTACCACCATGATGACATGCTTTCCTTCAGACTTGGGTAAGCTTGTGATGGAATCCATTGAGACATCTTCCCAATGCTGACTTGGAATGGCTAAAGGTTGTAATAGACCCGAGGTATTAATTGTCTCAACTTTGTTTTGTTGGTAAACCAAACATTCTACCACAAACTTCTGAATATCAAATTTAAGGCCATCCCAAAAAAATTCTTCTTGACCATGTGGTAAGTTTTTAAAATCCTGAGTGCCCTTCTAAGGTGGAGGTGCGCAATTCCAAAAGAATCTTTTGCTTGAGTTGGGAATTCTTACAAAGATATAACGATCTTTGTACCATAATGAATCATTTTTCCAGCTAAATGTATCAGGGATCTTGTTGCAACTTCTAAATGAGTGTCCACACCTCTTCGTCATTCTTTCATTCATCACTTGCTTCGGTTATCCAATCAAGTTGGATAATAAAAATGGCACAAAGCAATGTTTCCACATACTCATCCTTTCTTGAGAGTGCATCAATAACAACATTTTTCTTCCTTTTTTTGGTAGATGATTTCAAAGTCATAACCCAACATCTTTGTGACCCATTTTTGCTGCTCTGTTGAAGATAATCTCTATTCCAAAAGGTATTTAAGACTATCATGATATATTTTTACCTTGAAGTGTCTTCCCAGTAAGTAAGGTTGACATTTCTTTAGTTCATGTAGTATTTCCAACATTTCCTTCTCATAAATACATTTGTGTAAATACTTTCCCTTGATTGGACAACTTTCAAAAGCAAAGGATCCTCCTTCTTGCATTAAATCAACACCAATTCCATTTCTCGAGGCATCACATTCCACAATAAAGATTTTTGTGAAGTATGGCATAGCTAAGACTGGTTCTTGGCACATTACCTATTTAAGATGTTCAAAAGGCCTTAGTTGCTTCCAGAGTCCAAGAAAATGCATCTTTCTTCAATAATGTTGTTAGAGATGTTGTTATTCTCCCATAATTCTTAACAAATTTGCAATAATACTCTGTCAACCCAAGAAATCCTCGCAGATGCTTTATGGTTGTGGGAATTTTCCATTCCTTAATAGATGTAATTTTGTTAGGGTCTACCTTAACACCCTCATGAGATACAATATGACCCAAATATTCCACCTCCTGTACTCCAAA
>APFE031174296.1:0-15513 GCA_000404065.3 Pinus taeda | reverse complement strand
CGGGGTGATGTGGGTGATGATATGTTGAAGTTGTAACCCACGGTGTCTTATTCTTTAATTCACCCTGCTGAGGTGCCTATTGTGGTGTCTTCTTTTCCAATATAACTTCAACCACTGAGTCCTCCTCTGATGTATCAGCACCTGTAACCTTGTCTGCTTCCGCCTCTGTTTGTGTATGATTTTCGACCATCAACTGCTCATCATCTGATATCAGACCCTGGAACATCTTCTGCTTCAGCCTCCTTGGACTCTATCTGTTTATTAGTGGAAATATCCTGTAATGTAATTTTCTTCTTTTTATACCAGAGCTTCAGGAATTTCTTCTAGACATTAATATTGATAGTACCTACCGATTCCATCCAAGGGTATCCCAAAACAACATCTGTGTTATCCATATTTGAAGCATAAAAATCACCATGAAACACATACTTATCCATAGAAAGTTTCAAATCCTTATAAATTTGAACATCCTTATCATCAACCTGTGTATTTTCAATATGTTTTACGGGGACTTGCAATTTTTTTGCCAATTTAACATTGATGAAATTATGTTTACCATTAGGATGGATAGAAACAATGATCTTCTCTTTCTGAATCAATCCATGAACCTGCAGTAAGGATATACCAATAGGAAATAGCCCCTTATGTGTTTCATTCTCCTTTTTTCTAGTCTTAGACCATTTGTCCAAAAGGACTTTTTCATATTCTGCATCTGAAAGTTTGGTCAACTGCTTGTGGTCAAGTGATTTCCACCACCATGTGGAAGTCTCATCTATTAAAAAAACCACATTTTACCCCTCCAATCTGTCTTAAACATACGCTTTATTTCCTTTATGAATTCTTCAATAGTCGGACCATCATCTTTTCCTGTAAAAATTTGCTTGCTAGAAGCCATGAGGGTTTGAAAAAATCCACTTACTTGGCTAAAATTTTAAAATGTCACAGTTTCGTCAATAGTGCCCAGAATCTCTATTATAACCTGTTTTTGGAAATGGAACAACCATCCTGCATCTGCCCATGTGATAGAAATCCTGATTCAGACACTGGAATTTTCAGATTTGCGTTGCTACTCTCCCGCCGTCACCCAAAATTTCTGAAAAAAGAGCTGATTTTAAATCAGCGATATCTCCCTCATCTGGACTCTGATTCAACTGATTTTTTTTTGAATTTGGGTATTTTTCCACAAAGAATCCAGATCTACAATTAGATTTTGTAGATCTTACACCAGGACGTCTAGATCTGCGCCGCAAACTCGCTTCCCTGAAAAATTATCTACAACCCCACTGATTTTTAAATCAGCGATATCTCCTTCATCCGGACTCCGATTTGACCTATTTTTTTTTTTAATCGGCTATTATTTCACAAAGAATACAGATCTGCAATCAGATTTTGTAGATCTTGAACCAAAACTTACATATCTGATCTGCAAACTCGCCGCCCTTGAAACCCTACAAAAATGAAAAAAAAAAAATTCTCCACTTCTGATACCACTTGTTGTAGCTCTGATACCACTTGTTGTAAATCTAACCCAAGAATATTATAGATCTGATATGAAAATATAAGATTATGCAAATAAACCCAAGAAATAAGATAGAAATGCTTCTTTATTAGCAAACCCTTATGGTAGGGCAACACCATACATTCACTCCTTAAGGAAGGAGAACACTCCATAAGCCATATGCTTGTACATACAACAATACTTCTCTTCATATCTCTTCATGTGGAGTCTCTAGCCTCTATATAGGCCTCATACATACAATACCATGCATCATTACCATGGTTTCCTCATACCATCAATTAATACCATGGGCCCCTTACATTATTATTAACTACTTGTGGTCCCTTACATGACATGGGTTAACCACCTTATTTATTACTATGGCCCATCCCATTATTACATTATTACCTTGGGTACCTCCCTCGGTACCCCATATTACCCCCCCTAGGTATATAACACTTATACTATACATTATAACATCGTACATCGTCATTTTTTTTTTGCCTCTTCTTATTATGACCCATATAATTCAAAAGTTCATCCACTTCTGTATTTTCATGTTCTGGTTGGGGTTGTTCTAATGATGATTGCAATTGGCTCCTCTAATGCATTGCACCCTTGGTCATGATGTTCTCACAGAGTCAAGGTTGCTTATTTTGTTGCTCAATCTCAATTGATTGAGAAAGCCTTTGATTGTGCATTCTCCTAGAGTACATCATTTTCATAGTTTGATTTATTAAATTTATGAAGTCTTGGATAATGAATCACTTCTAATTTGTCTTCCACATTGATGACTATTTGAGGGTCTATATGACATAAATTACCTAAACTCAGTTAGTAGTAGATAATTACATTAAATCCATATGATTATTTTAAGAAATAGTTTATCATCTTTTGTACTTGGAATAAACAAATGGGATGACCATCCTTCATATGACAGATTTTGTTGTTAAAAAGAAAAGTGTAAGAGAAAGTGAGAGACGTAGTACAAAATAACAGAAGGGCACAAGCCATTACAACATCCTAGATAGTGGCATGATTTTCAATTAGTATTCATGGAGTTCCATGTGTTGTATCCAATATTTCATTTTCTTTTATTCTTCAAGAAAAGTAACAAGGAAAAAAAATATAGGAACCTATTTTGAAAATGATTTGTAAAGGTTCTTGTTTACAATATTTTTTGTATAGATATATACAAGAGCCATAACAAGAAAAAAGTAATAATTTAGGAGCCTATTTTGAAAATGATTTGTAAAGGTTCTTGTTTACAATATTTTTTGTATAGATATATACAAGAGACTAACCTTTTAGGCTAAGTTATTGAATCTAAGAAAGTTGAATTGAGGGATTTAGTTTTCTGAAGTACCACAACTTTACAAAAAATGGGTCTGCATATAATAAATATTAAAGGGATAAATGGCATGTGATTTTGGAATGGATCCATGTACATTCAAATAGTGCCACGATCATAGTGGAGTTCTGGCAACACAACATGCTCATAGAATAAAGTGAGGAGGACCCCGAAAACATGGATTAGAAAATTTGTTGATCAATATGTCAACAATGGATATTCATTCCAAGCGGTCCCCAACATTTCCACAAATCACGAAGCAGAACCCCAGAAACGGTAAATAGATTTTAAAAAACCGTCGATGATGAAGGCTGCATGTGACAAGTGAGCGTGATTAGGCGAGCCAGTGCACACTCATCATTCCATCTCACCATCCCATACCTTATCACCTTCCATGTCATTTTATATGCCACGTAACCTTTCCTTACCTCTACACATTTCAACAATGTTTTTCATGCTCAATACAATAATGTTTAAAAGGGGTCTTCTGCTTGTCCTTTTCTTCTGTTCACTTGGTCCTTCACGAGATCCCATTGACTAGTGACTAGGTCATATTGAAAGTAATTCACATCAGTGTTCCGTGTTACCATCGTGCCAACTAGGTAGTCCATTAACCTATTTTTTATTCTATTTTTTCCTAAAAATTATTAAAATGAAGAACTTCCAGAAATCTGCCCAAAAACCAGTTACTATTAAACCTACTTCTCATTTGCCACTGATGGATGTGGAAGTCTAAGTGCATGATTCTTTCTTCCCTCTTGACTTTGTAGAAACCCTTTTTGATATCTATGTTTATTTACAAAATGCATAGGACCCTTTTCGCACTGTATAGTCAGGGTTATACTACATTATCATACCCAGGGTTTATCACTTTCTAGAATTTGTGTCTTGGCTAGCATCCTCCTTTGTACCTCAAAGGAATTTCATTCTTTCTTTGTTTGGAGAAACTATCCTTAAAGTCACGCTTAAGTTAGTTCATGAAGTTTTCAATTTCCCTATGGTAGAAAATTATTTGAAATTCACTAAAGCTTCATTCCGACTCACTTACCATCAACTCCCAAAGGAAAATAGAGAGAGTCTATTCAAACTAATTATGCCCACTAAATATTAAAATTCCTCCATCAGTTGAAACTTACTCTATTTCTCTATTTTTTTGAAGATGCACGATTTATTTTAGCTATAGTTTTATCTATGTTGGGTGAAGATGATACAGGGACTGTAAATGAAGGGGCCTTAGGGTTTCTAAATATTATGCTACAAATAGTTAATGTTTTAGGAATTCCTTCCTACCTGGTCAAGTTAATCAACTTTCAATTTAAACTTTTTCAGTTGTTTAGTTATTTCAGACATCCTTCTATTTTGGCCCACCTGTTTTTATATGTAGATGCTGATAAATTCATCTATCTTGGTCTTATCACATTGGATTCCAAGGGTCAAAGAAAATTTATGGTGGAGTGGTAAATGTTGTTAGAAGGAAAGAAAATAATCAAGGTTTTTCTTACTTTTTATCTACATCTATGGCTACTGCCTATGCTATCTTAAACAATGTTCAACCACCAAGAATTATGCCTCAAGAGAAAGAGTTATTGCAACTTATTAAAGATACTAAAGCATGAGATTGGTATGTTGTTTAGGAGTATACAAAAGTAAGGATATATGGAGTTGAAGTACCCCCATATTGCTTACCAACTTTCTTACCAATGAAATTATTTGCTCTTGAATTTATAAGGCAGAGCCTTCATGCAAATCAAATTCATTTTGTTCCAACACATAAGGGATACATGTTTAAGTTGGAAAGAGTTGTAGGCCCTTTCATTGTAAATACCAGGAAAGCCCTCCAACAAGTTGAGAAAATGATGAAATAATTTAATTTTGATGTTGGCGAGAAGTGGAAAAATGATCCATATCATGTAATTTTTGACGGAAGAATTGATATTAATGTTGCACGTTATATCCATGCCAGCAAGCTAGAAATTGAAAATATGGAAAATGAGGATACTTAGCTAATCAGTCGAGCACAACAAGAAATAAATATTCAGAACCCTATAGTGAAAGAGAGAAATACAAAAAAAGATCTTGTTGACCAAATATATGTTGAAATTGAGGATGTGCAACCTCAAAAGAAAACAAAAATACAAGTAGGAGATGAAGAAGAAGTAGAAACAAAATTAAGAGAAGAGCCTTCTAATCAACTAGGTTTTTAGGTGCATTTGGGGAACCCTACATATACCACCTCTTTTGTTTCAACAAAATTAGCAGTAGCTAAAAACTGAAGAGACCTCTTTTGTAATGGAAATAACATTGAAGGATTATTAGAGAATTAAAGAAAATAACCAAAAAGTAAAGAATTACATGGAAACTCAATTAAAAATGCAAACATCCTCTTCCTATCAAACAAGATTGTTCTCAACTATGGATTTAAAAAGAAACCGGTTGAATCTTTCTCTCTTGCATCCTACTATTCAGTCTATTCCTTCTAGATTTGAATTTAAAAATGTAGATTTATCCTTGAATTTGGATGATATTCCATTACATGACAAAATAAATCTAAGTAAGCAAGCTGCATAGCTGTTATACAACGATTTGAGAAAGAGTTCCTTAATAGTCAGTAAGGCAAAAAAACTTCTTGAAAAGGCTTAAGCTAAGATAGCTTTACATTTACAAAATGAAGAATTCAAGAAGTTGACCATTAAGTTGGGAGTTAATCCAGAATATAAGGGGGCCATCAAAACCCTAATGGATAATACAGAGTTTGAAATGAAATCTCTAAGGAAAAAATCGAAAATGCCCAGGACATAACATGCTCAAACATATGAGCTAGCTCATGTAGAAAAAGAGAAGGAACAATTGATGACACAATTGATGGAAAGCAACCAAGAAGTTGTGATTATTCAAGAAAAGTTAAAAGAATTGGAAGAATATATTAAGAAACATGTTTGTACTCTTTTTATTGTATTTGAACTAGAAGACCTTGCAAAGAAGTTGAAAAGGTGATGACTGAGCTAAAAATTTTAGAGGATGAATTGAAGAAGACTCGGGATAATTTGTATATGAACAAGGCAAAATTGAAAGAAAAAGCAAGACTATTGAATATGGTTGGTAAAAACAATACTAAGTGGGCAAATAAGTATAAAGAGGAAAAACATGAGATTAAATAATTAATGGACACGTTGAAGTGCAATATGTCCCTAATAGAAGTTAGACAAGTTATTTGGGACAATATTATCCAGGAAGTTTGTGCTATACGGGAATACATCCGCATTATTGCGCAGTTGAAGATTGGAGTCAAAGGGTTTGAAATAGCCATATATGCATGTAAAGAACAAATCCAGAAGGAAGTGGCAAAGGCCAAAAAAATGATCAAGTTCCTAAATGAAAAGACAACAATGGAGTTGAGGGAATTTGACATTTGAGACAGAACTTCAATAATCATAGAGATTAACAAGGTGGTTGAAAAGAATATCTTTCATATTCAATTTGAAAAAATACTAAAGGAGGTTCCAAGATCAATTTTCTTATTTGATTCCAAATTTGATCAGAGTACTTAAATGGGCTTGCCAGATTGTTGGAATAAAAAAGGTAATTTACTTTCATGGGATCTGTATGAAAAAAGAATTGGTAGAAGCTAAAAGCAAAGTGGACAACTCTCATGAGAAGACTACAATATTAAAAGGAAGGGCTATAGCAAATTACCTACAAAGGGATTTTCAACTATTATGGCAAGTAAAGACACTATTTGCTACTAAGTCCAATTTTACCAAAATGACAAATTTGAAGGTTGCATATCACAAGATGATTTTGAGCCCCCTCCCAGACCAAGTGATTTGGAAAAAGTGTGAATAACTAATGTTGAGATAATTAATTGTTCTAAAGAAGCAACTATCTACCACATGTTAAATTGTCAACTTGAGGTTTTGTCTGGTTATTTCAAGGTTGTATGCAAAGTATAGCAAGAGATAGTGCTGAAATTAACAATAATAAATTCTCTAACAACAAACAAACGAACTATAATGAAAGAATCAATTCCTAACTTGAAATACACATTCAAAATATATATCTTTTAGATAAACTATATCTTCTAGAAACCATTCAGAAATATCAAATTCTAATTGCTCTTCACAAGAAACAACAAGGAAAAACTATCGAATGCTAAGTTTCTACTTAATAAACATCAATCACATAATTTAAGGAACAACACTGGAAAAATATACTTTGTGGAATAGAACATAACAAATAACAGGAAAAGAAGCTAAACTAGTGCAAAAGCATCAACGATCTAGAGATAACCTTCAGGGAACAACAGTAAAGCAACAACAATTATAAATCGACTATTTGAAGAGCAATCCTTGCAAATCAATATTATGACTACTAATATTATCCCAACTCAAAATAAAGCACAACACTTGCCATTAATCTAACATATGGTTGATTGACATAAAGAGATAAAATGTGAAGCTAGTGATACAAATGAAGAAAGAACCTCATCTAAGAGCAGGCCCAAACTACTGGAGTTAGACTTCTTTGTAGAAGAAATCAGAACAACAAATTAACTCTCAACAACATAAACTTGCATTGTATTATGAAAGAACAATTACAGTTAGCTTTAAGCGAGTTTATCAAATGCATGAAAACATTACACACAAAAAACTCTCTTTCAGGACACAAGCCCCCATATTTATATCACAGTTAAGGGAGATAAAAACAATAAATGTTTTAGAAAAGTGAAATCTTGAGAATCTAAAGATTCTTAGGATGCTCGTTTTTAGTTACAAAAGAGTCTTAATATCACCCAGATGAGAAAACCAAGGGCTTTGTCCCTAACAAATTTACTTAAATAAGTATCGACCTCACTTGATTTTCTATAGTTGGTGGAGACAACATCAAGCTATCCCAATTTTTACCACGAACAACTCATGAAACAACATCGAGTGTTAGTTGTCGCAAATCCCCTGCACATTGTAAAGGTTCAACAATGAGTAAATACCTCTTTTGCAATCAAAATAGTTCATCAAAAAGGATAAATAGTAAAAGTGAATTAATTCCTTCTAAAACCTATGTTATATAGGTTAATGTATCACAAATATAAGAAAAAGACAAGAAAACAATATTAAAAGTAAGAAATAGGATAAGGGAATTATGACAATTGTGAGGCCTAATAGTTAATTACTCCTCTCAAAGTTCGGGTTGTGGAACCAAGAGATCCTTCTCAAACTCAAAGTTCCACCACTCACGCTACTTGATAATGAGAGACTTTATTTTGTACATTTTAACAGACTTTTATTTTTAAAGAATAGTTAAAATAGTTAGGGAATTTTTGACAATTATCTCATAATTGTTTTGTTGTAATATTTAAAAACACTAGAGAACCATTGAAGAAGGTTATGAATTTTGAAAGATCAAAGACTTTTCTGTAGATATGTATGTAATGTGTAAGTGACTTTGGAAGTTGAATAAAGTTTAACAAGTTGATTCCAAAATATTTGTTGCTCATTGTATGTGTGTTCTAGTGTGATTTGTTCAATTTTATTCTATGTTTCCGAAGTATGTGTATGACTGCAGTAGGTTTCTTACTTTGAAAACAAATTTATCTATGAATTTCTTCAAAAATTACAAAAGATACCTGTAATTATTAAAAGAAACCTTAATACAGTGCTACACTGCTTCATCACTATGTTTTTCCTGTCATTCCATTAGAATTATTGTTGGGAAAATACTGAGAGGGGGAGGGGCCGAATCGGTATTTCAAAACTCACTTAAACCTTTCAATTTCTTAATCAGATTTATATATGCTATTGTCATTAAGTAAACCAATGTATGTACACGACTATGATGAAGGAAAATAATGTATATCTAGTTAACTAAGTTTTCATATATTTCATCATGTGTTCATTGTATCCTTATGTTGGCGTTATGGTACGAGTGTTGTCCTTGATGGCAACTCACTTATAGGTCAGTTCAATTTTTTATAAAAGACAACTCACAGTGTAACAAATCATTTCACAGTTAACAGGGCATTGGTACAGAAGAACAGGAAGATGGAACTAAGGTCCACTAATCAGAATGAAGAAGTTGAAGGAAAAGGATGGTGTAAATCAAATTAAGATGTATAAGGAGGTCCACTTTGTTAAAGGAGCGTATACATGTAGGTTCACAGAAAAAAAGAGCGTATACGTATGCACACACTTTCATAAGAGGAAATGTGCGTATAGGTTGGAAAATCAAGGAAATTCAAGAGTAAAGAATACTAGGGGTCAATACCATGGTATTATCCCACAATGTTGAGCGGAGTAACGACTATTTGATCCCGTCCAAGAATATTGCAGGTCCTAAGTGTGGTTTTGGTCTGAGGTATTGAGATAGGCCAAAAACCATATAAGGAGGAGAAGATAAAAGGGGAAATGTGTGCAAGTGAAAGGGTTTCTCAAGAATACTTATATCTGAAGTATATTTTATGTTGTAGGAGCTATGTTTGTGATATGATCTGAAATATTTTGTGCACCTTGTACTCAATGTTGGATCAAGATCATGAGACCTGAAATGACTTATCATTGAATGATATGATTTTGGTTAGGCTAGATTTGATTGTGTACACTTGTTTTATTCTTTAAATGTCATGATCTAGGTATTTCTGAAGTCTATACAGTGGTTCACCTCAGTAAAGGCGCGTATACCCACAGATTCAACTCTTCCAAGTAGCGTATACAAAAGAAAAGCCTATTATTCAAAAATGATTGATCTATCTGATCACTTCTGTTGTTTTATTGCTGCCTGTCGATGAAGTCTTCTTAGATATGAATGTAAATCTGAATGCATTATTAAGGATTTTGGTGTTTGATTGATTGATTTTTTACGCAAGAAGGGTTATCTCTGCTACTGCCTGTCTAGAGCTCTGTAAATTGACAGTAGATGTGGAGTATATTGTTGGTTGGTACAGACTTGATTCAAAAAGTTTTATGTTTCAGTAGTTTTGAAGGTATACGCAGGTTTGGATAAAGGAAGTAGCATATACACGCAGGTTGCGTTAAGTAAAGTGACGTATGCATTATGATGTATGATTTTTGAGGTTGCAGTTGGTTTTGAATGATGCTGCAAGTTTCTGGGTTCAACACAGTGTTCTGGTGACAGTGATATGATTGTTCAAATTAATTGATTGTTGGTTGATGCAGTTTGAGTTTCAAAGTTTCTGATGGGTCCACTATGAAAATTTGATGAAACGAGGCCTTCATTTGTATTGTTGTGTACTAGGAGCATCCAATCTGAAAATTAATTAAATGTGGTCTTTGGAAGAAGAGAGAAGGTCGTAGCCTTCTGTATGTTGGCGCCTACGTACTAGTAAACACATTGACTAGTGCAAGAGCTAGGGGGTTGTAGCTCCCTTCCAGTAGAAGATGGAAAATGAAAGAAGGTTGTAGCCTTCTGTAAGTGGGTGCTTGTGTACTGGTATGAGTCTGCACTAGTACAAGATTGTAAACAAATTTTCTTTATATTAAAAGAAGACAAAGATGACAACAACAAGTCGTTTTTCTCCCGCATTGGGTTTCCACCTTAAATCTTGGTGTTCATGTGTTGCATGATGGTTTATTATGTATTTACCGCACATATTTACTATATAATAAGTTACTGATGCACTGATTAAAGATCTACACATGATAAATTGACTAAATCCTAAGTTCTTTGCATATACATTGGTTTCTCTAATCACAGTAGTGTGTACACACAAGTTCACTTCATTGAAATAGTGTATATAAATCATGTTGGGAAATGAAATATTATTGAACTGTAAACACTGATTCACCCCCCATCTCAGTATTATTTCCCACAATTGGTGTCAGAGCACGTCCTTCATAAGAAGCTTGATCGCTTGGAGGAAGATATTTCAAGATGAACAATCACGAAGGCATGGGATATATCAGACCACCAATCTTCATTGGGAACAACTTGGTATATTGCAAAATAAGAACCATAGCCTATCTTCAATGGCTTGGAGCCGATGTTTGGGAAATTGTGGAAGGAGGATATCAATTTCCAGCAGCAATACCTACAGATTCAGCAGGTAAGAAGTTATATGAAACCAATGCCAAAGCAGTCAATACCTTATTGGGAAGTCTGTTAGAATTAGAATTTGTCAAATTCATACAACTCAAGACAACGAGAGAGATACAGGACAAAATCATTCAGAGCTATGAAGGAGACTCCCAGGTAAAACGTGCTAAGCTTCAAACTCTCAGAATTCAGTATGAAACTCTTAAGATGCATAGTGATGAGAGTATTGCTAGTTATTTTTTACGTGTACATGAGATTGTTAATTGTATGAATAATCTGGATGAATATATGAAGGAGGCTACTTTAGTAGAGAAAATTTTGAGATCTTTGTCTTCTAAATTTAAGTCAAAAGTATTTTCCATAGAAGAAAAACAGGATCTTCAAACTATTATTGTGGTTCAACTCTATGGAATTCTAACTACCTTTGAAATGATGAAAGGAGGTCCATCAGATATGAGAGAAGTCGCTTTTAAAGCTTTAGCAAGGGAAAAGAAAAGGAAGAGCGCAATGAACGAGGATACATTTCAGAAGAAGAAGATGAGGTAAATTTTGTCAAGAAGCTTCAACGGGGTTATGGAATATTCAGAGGTAATCTACCATTCAAATGATTTACTTGTGGTAGAGTCAGGCATTATGCTACCAAATGTCCTCATAAAGATAAATATGAAAAGGGAAAGGAATATGCAAAAGGCAATAGAAATCAGGTTGTTAATAGAAGGAGTTACTATAATCATGAAGATAGTGATGGTTTATCTAATATTGATGAAGATGAAACTGAACAAGATTATAAACTACTCATGGCTTATGAAAATGATGGATTTTTGGATGCCTTAGAAGATAAAGACTTTCTTGAAGAAATCACAAAACTCAAAATCTGTTTGGAAGAAAAGAATATGATCATAGACATTGACACATCAACTCATTGAAAGAGAAAAGCACAATGAAAAAATAGAATGTGAAGTTGTGGGTCTATGAAAAGAACTTGATAAGACAAAATCTCTTAATCTTAGATTTGCTAAAGGATTAGAAACTTTAAATGAAATCATCAAAGTTTAGCGTTCTCCTCTTATAAAGACAGGTCTTGGATATACTAAAGAATCATCCCAATCTCAAAAGTCGTTAGCCTCCACCAGAAGCTATCTTGATGCAGCAAAGACCAATGAACAATATGTCAGTTGTCAGAAAAAACCTAAAAGTACTCATCAAGTAAATCATGCTCAATTTACTCCAAGGATGAACATCAATAGAAGCATCAACCAACAAGTAAACAATGCCAAAAGATTCTATGATTGCAGAAACTTCTTTAATGGACAATGTTTTTCATGCCATAACTTTTCACATAAGGTTGCTCAATGTGTTGCTTACAAAACCATCATGACTAGAGAAGCACGAAATCAAAGGAGTGTAATAGGAATCAAGAAAAGTTCCTATAATAACTTTTCTCCTCTTGAAGATGAAATAGAATGTTCATTTTGTAACAACTTTGGTCATGAAGAATCTGAATGTGGGAGTAAATTTCGGCCATCACTTCAAAATGAGCAAACATCATCAAATTCCAAGATATGGAGAAAGAAAGAATCTCAATTAGAAAGATGTGCATAGCTATGTATGCAGAAGGACAAGAGAATCAGTGGTACATTGAGAGCAGATGCTCCAAACACATGACAAGTGATAAAAAGAAACTTCATTCATATAATGCTTTAGAAAAGAAAAAGAATGCCTCATTTGGAAATGATACACCAATTGTCATTAAAGGTAAAAGTTCTATTTTCTTGAAAGAAAAGGTTAAAGCTGGAAATATCATGTATGTAGATGGTTTAAAGCATAACTTGTTGAGTGTCAGTCAAATGTGTGATCAAGGAAATGAAGTTGTGTTTCGATTAAATGGATGTGTGGTTCGTGAGCTTAATACAGGAAAGATCGTAATCAAAGGTACAAGAACTCCAAACAACTTATACATACTCAAAGGAGGACAACAACAATGCTATCTAAGCAAAACAGATGAAAATTGGTTATGGCACAAAAGATGGGGCATCTAAGATTTTCTCAAATAAGAAAAGCGTGCAGGCTCAAGGTGGTCTGTGATCTTCCAAATATCAGCATTCCAGAAAATACCATATGCAAACCATGTCAAGTCGGTAAGAAAACCAAAGTTCATTTCATTGAAAAAGAAGGATTAGCAAGTGAGCCTCTTGAACTCATCCATACTAATTTATGTGGACCAATAAGGAAAAAGTCACCTCGTGGAGAAGAATACTTTTTTTTTTATTCATTGATGATTTTTCTAGAATGTGTTGGATAGGTCTACTAAAGCATAAAGATGAACCATTTGAAAAGTTTAAAGCCTTTAAATATTTAGCTGAAAATGAATCAAATCGAAAAATCAAATGTCTCAGATCTGATCTAGGGAGAAAATTCATATCAGATGATTCTTTGATTTTGTGAACAACATGGAATAAAAAGGTAGTTCTCAGTCGCCATAACTCTTCGACAAAATGGCGTAGTGGAAAGAATGAACAGAAAAATTCAACAAATGGCTTGAGCTATGCTTGATGAATCTAAAACTCCTACAACCTTTTGGGATGAAGTTGCATTTGCTGTTGTGACTATTCTCAACAAAGTGAATATTCGAGTAAAGCGATCAAACTCCATATGAACTTTGGTATGGTAAGCCTCCTACTGTAAAACACTTTAGAGTTTCTGGAAGAACATGTTTCATCAAAAGGACTGATGAAAAACTTGGTAAGTTTGAACCTAGAGAAGATGAAGGAATTCTTCTTGGTTATTCATCCAGAAGTAAAGGATACAAATGTTATAATAAAAGACTTCAGAAAATTATTGAATGCATTGAGATTGTAATTGATGAAGCATGCAAAAATCTAGAACATATGAAATCAACAGAGGATTATGACAATGAGGAAGACGGCAAATGCTTTCTCGTATCAAATCAAAATGATATAGAGGAAGAAAGCAATGAAGCACCAAAAGAAGATACAACAAATAGGGAGAAAACTCCATCCAGGTATGTTCAAAAGAATCACCAAGAATCTCAAATTCTAGGAGAAAAAGGGTTTGGAGTACAGAAAAGAAGAACTATTACAGGGATCTCAAGTTATCTTGCATTACTATCCTTCATAGGACCACATAATGAAAATGAAGCTAGCAAAGGTAAATGTTGGGTTAAGGTCATGGATGAATAACTTGACCAAATTGAAAAGAATGATACTTGGGAATTAGTTCCTAGAACTCATGATAAAAATGTTATAGGAACAAAGTGGATATTTAAGAATACGTTGAATGAAAATGGAGAGGCTATCAAAAATAATGCGAGATTTGTTTGTAAAGAATATGCTCAACAAGAAGGTATAGATTTTGAAAAAACTTTTGCACTTGTTTCCACACTTGAAGCCATAAGAATGTTTCTTGCTCTTTCTAGTTTTCGAAAATTCAAAGTATATCAAATGGATGTAAAATCAACTTTTCTTAATGGAGATTTAGAAGAAGAAGTTTATATTGAGCAACCAGAAGGAATCATTCTAGGAAATGATGCAAAACTTGTATGCATGCTCAAAAATGCTCTTTATGGTCTGAAACAGGCTCCAAGGGCTTGGTATTATTGCCTTGACAAATATCTACAACAACAAGGTTCCAGAAAAGGTTCTGTAGACAACATCTTATATACAAAGATTGAAAATGATAAACTACTAATTATTGTTGTTTATGTTGATGATATCATCTTTGGTAGCAATGAAGAATCTGAGTCAGAACTTTGCTTCAGTTATGCAGCAAGAATTTGAAATGTCCTTACTCGGTGAACTTACTTATTTTCTTGGTCTACAAGTACAACAAACAAAAGATGGTATTTTTCTTTCACAAACCAAATATCTCAAACAAATCTTGAAGAAGTACGAAATGGAAGATTCTAAACCAGTATGTACTCCAATGGTAATAGGATGTAGTCTCAGTTCTAATGATGAATCACCAGTAGTAAACCAACCAACTTACAAATCTATGATTGGAAGTCTGCTTTAGCTAACAAGTACCAGAGTTGATATCATGCATGCAATAGGAATATTTGGAAGGTTCCAAACAAATCCAAAAGAATCACATCTTCAGGCAGTAAAAAGAATATTCAAATATCTTCAAGGAACTCAAGACTTTGGTCTATGGTATCCTAAAGATACAGATCTTACTCTTCATGCATATACAGATGCAGATTGGGCAGGAAACGTTGATGATCAAAAGAGCACTAGTGGAGGTGCATTCTATATGGGTTCAAGGTTAGTGTTTTGGTTCAGCAAGAAACAAAGTTCGATTGCCTTATCTACAGTTGAAGCAGAATATGTGGTTGTTGCATCTTGTTGCACACAACTACTTTGGATGATGCAAACATTGCAAGACATTAAGATCACATGTACTCCACCCATCTTCATTCTATGTGATAATACAAGTGCCATTAGTATTTCGAAAAATCCTATCATGCACTCCAAGACAAAGCACATACCGAATAAGTACCATTTTCTACGAGAACAAGTGCTTGAACAAAAGGTTAAATTGGAGTATGTTCCTTCCAAAGAACAGGTTGTTGATATATTCACGGAACCGCTTCCCAGAGAAATAT
>APFE031174286.1:0-12475 GCA_000404065.3 Pinus taeda | reverse complement strand
CTTGTATTTCTTCTTTTGATTGTTGTCAGCAGGAACAGTTACAACACTATTGACGTAGGCCTCTAGATCATATTCCTCCAGAACAACTAAGATTTTGGTATTCCATATGACATAGTTGGAGGCTTCATCCAACCTGTCCTAATCTATGAGCCCATGCGATGCCATCTCACCCAATTGTGGAACTGACTCCTCTAGTCACTGCTTAGTGGCTTAGCGAGTGAGAAATTCGAACTTTCTAGCAGAAAGTTCTCTGAGGAGAAAATTCCCCTTCTACGTGTCTTCATTCTTTTCCACCGGATTTCTACCCCGACAAAAATTGCAGCCTTTAAGCATTGCGCTAAGGCTCTGCGTCACTCCCTCTGCCTCTGCAAACTCATGAACTCAAAATCGTACCTTTGTCGTCTCACTTAGAGAGAGATTTCCTTGGATTTGCTTCCCGACAAGGACTGCACAATACTTTCAAGGGGATTTGAATTGCTGCCAAGTGCATCTTTTGGCCTCACTGCTTAGCACTGGATCTGCTCTTCTTGTTTCAAAATCAATGCTCTGATACCATGTGAAAATTCCTAGACTCTAAGGAACCCCTACTACAACAAATCTGAATCTACTTCACCTACTTGATTTTTAAATTACATTCATTAAGTTATTTTTCTGAATACTAAAGCAAATTACTTCTACAACCTACACTAATTAAATATTTGATCCTATGAAATAAAAAACAGAGCAAAGAACAAGATACATAGGACACACTTATTTCTGGACACAATAGTCCCCATAAAAACCCAATGTCGGATAACTGGTGCAACGGTTCTGAGGGTTTATTATTATGTAGGAGAAATATCTGAATACAAATCTAGGATGCTCATCTAGCAATCTTTTACAGAGAAAATACTGGCATAAAATATGAGTGATTTTTTCTCACTTCACCCAGCAAAATTCCGGCTGATCCGGCGCAAGACTGTCTAACCCCGGCTATTTCTGCGTCGCCTCTTCTGCCCTCTGTGTCATCTTTCTCGGTAGTTTCGGCAGTTCCGACTTCTACCCTCTGCGTCGGCTGTTCTCGGCAGTTTCGGCTGTTCCTGACAGTTCCGTCTTCTACCCTCTGCATCAGATTCACTGGTTGTTTCGTCAGTTCCGGCAGTTCCACTGTTCTCGACAGTTTTGACGTCTTCCCTTTGCGTCAACTTTCCCGGCTGTTTCGGCAGTTTCGGCAGTTCCAATTGTTCCTGGAAATTCCAGCGTCTGCCCTCTGCGTCAGCTTTCCTGACTGTTTCGACAGTTCTCGATAATTTCGACTGTTCCTAGCAGTTTCGACTTTTGTGTGATAGACAATTTTTCTGTTGTGCTGGCTCTCTCTGCCTCTCTATCTGTATTCTCTAGAAAGTCCTCCTCCCGGATTCTCACTACCCTCTGGTGCAGAATGATCACTTAATTCGAAATCCTTAGCAAACCTTGCCCTAGGAATCGAATTCTTGATCAATTCGTTCTCTCCGTGTGTATTTTTAAATGAACCCGAAGCCTCCATTTTATACTTTTCCTATTTAGTCTTCAATGGCCGAGATTAAGTCTCTAATCAACAACTAAGATTAAAACGTGACTTGATTCGCTTTCTAGATCATTCTCACCCATATTTTGATTAATACCCATTAATATTTTTATTTTCCCAAGTTTAGACTTAGGAACCCCATTAAAAATATTAATTATTTTAATAAAATATAATCCGGCTGGAATTTCACCAAACAGTTTTTGGGTTCTTTAGAACTCATGTGCCTTAGCCTCTCCACCAGTTTTCAAGGCTAGAGCACTTCCAACGCTACCAAAAACTAACAAACCCTCTCGAAGACTGTGTGCTCCTTTTGTGATGAAAATAGTATGCATGAGAGAGAAAATCAATCACAAAAGTTCCCACCATGCTAAAATTATTGTCCTCTAAAGGGTGCACTCCATCTCTAGGACAAAATAGAAGTTTCGAAATAGGTAAACCGCCAAGAACCTTCCTTTTTAAGCCACACACTCTCTTCTTATCAAAATAATATGTGCAACTAAGGAAACTCCCTACTAAAATCCTCATAAATAGCTCCTCATGTGATGTTTTAGGACTATAGATGAAAATTGCATTTCTAATCAAGGTGTTTTGATACAAATATGCCTGATGGCTCATGCATCCTACCTCTTGACCAAAAGAGAAAAATTTTTTCAAAGTTCAACAATATGAAGCCCAAAATGTGGTTGCTTCTCTATTTGGACAAAAAATAGCAGTGCACAACTCCCAACATGTCATATAAGATAAGATAAGATAAAATAATTCATTTTAATGTCCAAAATTGACCATAAATAGGTCAGGGGAACTGCTATTTACAATTATATGGATACAAATTGGGAGTGCAAAGGCCTCGTAAATGAACTTGATATGAGCAAAACTAACCTATGTTGTAAAAGAGCTAAAGTCTACAGCCATAGGAGATAAGAGCGGTTAACAAATCTGCAGTGTAGGTATGAGCAAGTTTTTCGTATAATCGAAGAAAAATAGCAAGACTATCAGGGGAGATGGGTTGCTTTAGGGGGTGATCAACCTTCCCTAATGCAATGTCTGCTATCATTCGAGGTCATAGGGAAGAAACTCCTAATAGATGTTTGGTTGGATGAATTGGAAGAGCAGAAAGACCTGGTTTGAGATGTGTCTCATTGTTGGGGTACTGCAACTTGTGGTTGAGATCTAGAAGAGGCATATTGGTTGCTAGTGCTATATGAGCTGTCTCGACATCTAAGGCGATATGTCTGTAAGAGTCTTGTTGGTTGAGTATAAAAAGGCTTCTTGGGGTCTCTTAGTTCTGAATCCTGATGGCTGATGTAATGTTGCTGTTTTTCTCTCTTGGTAGGTTTGTCTAATGGAAGCACCTAAAAGAAAGTTATTATCAACTGGACAACATTTGTTCTAGTTTTTGGTGGGTGGAGTGTGTTACCACTCATGTTGACATGAGTGATAAATGGTCTCGTGCAGGTTGGTGGTGTGATTCTAGCTTTCAAAAGGTTATAATGTTGGAGGTTACTTCAGTGGTATCTTTTTCTTCATCATGGTGATCACATGGTCATGTCAAGTCACTTTCACCTTCTCTGCATAGTTCATTCATATCCTCTAACATGGTGGTGTACTCGCCTAGTTTGCCTGGTTTCATTCATATTTCATCATATCTCACCACATTTCATTTTTTTGCCTGGATAATTTCGCGTATCACATCACATCTCTACCTTTTCCCTCGGTAAAATCCACATTTACACCTACACTCCATTTCATTCTATTTCCTAGGAGGTTCAGGGCTTAATTTGCTTAAACTTCTGAAGTCTTACTTTATAATAATCTCACAATTCTTATATTTTCACTTTTTTCCACTGTGAACCACCTAATTAGTTCAACATTATTATAATTAAAATTTAAGATTCAAAACCTTACGTTGAGTGCCTTAGTATTGATCTGTTAGCACTTTATTGTTCTAATTCTTCGTTTAGACCTTTTCCCTAAGTTTCACGTTCTAAGTGGTCACTAGGCATTGGAACTTAAAGTACACGAGGCTAGGTGATGCCCCTTTTGGTATGTATTCAGGAAACACAAAGAGACCAATTTTCCCAAGCTTCAAATATCCTTGTTCACACAATAACCTTTCAACGTCACATCTTTTATCTTTTTGACCCATGTTTTGAGGAATTATTTGGTCTTCATGTTTGACTAGGAGCTTTTTATCCATGCGATCTAGCATTTGAGTCTTCCACATCATTATTTACACATCATCACATGCATTCCTAGGCTACTAGATTGTGTGCCCTACTATGAGGACTTATTTGACCTTGTTCACACCTTTACACACATGTGATGAGACTTCTGAATTGGACCATTGCACAAATTTGAAGGGCGCACATGCTATAGGAGATAATATATTGGTTTCTTGGTTGAAAAGGCTTTTATAGGAATTAACTGATTAAGATACTTGGCATTTTCATGCTTATCTAGAAGAATGCCCTCACCCTTGAAGCTTTACACATGGGCCATGGCAAACCAATCAAATTCACCCTAATCATTTGATCAAACAATAATATTGTTTGGAAGTGGTTATTTGTTGGAGAGAGTACTCTCATTAACAAGCTTGTAGACTTGGCATCCATGCACACATTTGGGAAGTGCTCAACCTTGTTCATGAGTTTTATTGAGCTTGTTATCTCTTGGAGAGCACCTTGCACACGAGGAGGAAAAATGGCATCGAGATTTTGCCTTTGCATGAAGATAAGGAGGAAAAAAGAGACCCTGGCACTAAAATCATATGGAAAATTGTATCCAGGCATTTTTCTATGGGCTCTTGATCAGATTTACCCCCTAGTCAGTTATATTTTCGTAGGAAAATATTATTTTATTAGATAGGAAAGTTGAGCTAAACCTATATAAAGGTTTGCTCTCTCCATTTGTACTCGGGGATTTATTAAATGAAGAACTTGTGAGCAAATCACAACATTCTTATGGAGGTATATGTGATTGCAGGTTAGGTTGTTAAAGCTAAAGCTAGGAGTACATTCTTTCTTGGAAACGAATGAAAAAGATATATCTCTTGTGAGTGCATGTTTATACCTGTCCAAGAAAAAGGGACTTTAAAGCTCTATATCTCTTATGGTGATAGAATGCTTAATACATTCTAGACTAAACAATGTAAATGGCCTCGTTAAGAAGCATATGAAAGAGGCTTTCATCCTCATGGTGAATGGTCTCCTTAAGATGCAGATGATAAAGGTTTTCATCCTTGCATCAATTGAAGGTGGATGAAGCTCAAAGCCCTTAACCACTCAATCTAACCCACACAATTTGTTAGTAGGGAAACATATATAATATTTTGTTGTTCATATTCAATGGTGAGTTTCACATCCATATTAAACGCTCTTTTGATACAGCACAAAATTTTGATATTCAATTATGTTCTTGATACAGTTCCAGACTTCTATGATGTTTCTGAATTATATTTCTCTCGTTTTTATTTTTCTTCAGAAAACTGAATCTTATAGTACAAAATTATGAAAAGTACAATTCAATGATATTTTCCAGTGCCATGGCTTTAATGTTAATTTTAATGTGAAATGCACTGCTATTTTATTATTGCGGGAGTTCGCAACCACTCTCTTCCGTCTTTTTTTCTCTTGTATTTAGAATAACCATATTTAGCTCCCTACTTTGTCTTTTAGTTCCACCTTTGTTGCTTCTGCTTTGCTCAACCTCCATTACCGTTCCTTTTAATGTGTTCTTTCCAATATTTACAAGCACCTCCCATTTTCAATTTTGGCAGGAAACGTCCTCTGCCCAATACATTGTTAAACAATATATTGCTGCAACTGGTTACGCAAAGCTCTACACTTCATTGAAGAACTCATATATCATGGGAAAACTGAAAATGCTAGCCACAGAATATGAAACACCCTCCACAGTTTCTCGAAATTTTTCCAGGTCTGCTGAAATTGGGTGCTTTGTATTATGGCAATTTATGCCAGATATGTGGTCTGTGGAACTTGTTGTAGGGTGCAATAAAGTTCATGCTGGAAGCAATGGTGAAATTGTCTGGCGGCAAACTCCATGGTTGGGATCTCAAGCTGCAAAAGGTCCAGCACGGCCTCTTCGCCGTGCCATTCAGGTACAATTGCAGTTCCTGCAAGCATAATGTTGTCCAAGCTATTTTCTTCTTTGTTACACTAAGAGTAGATGTATATGTTTCGAGACTCAGTAGGGACTTAGTAGGTTTCGACGCCCTAGTAGAAGTTATGTTATGGTACTCTGGCAAATGTAGGCGGTCACATATATAAGTAAATAGTAAGTTAGCCTAGAACGGGCCTACCAGGCATTGTTGTTATTCGAAAGGATTGTTATTTAAATGTTTCCTCTCTTTTTCAGGGTTTAGATCCTCGAACAACTGCAAGGATGTTTGTTGATGCTCGCTTTGTAGGGGAGAAAAGGATCGGAGAGGAAGATTGCTTTATTTTGAAGGTTGCAGCCAGTCCTGCTGCTTTAGCAGAACGTAATGATGGCTCTGCAGAAGTCATCAGGCATGCTCTTTTTGGCTATTTTAGTCAAAAAACTGGTTTTCTTGTATATGTAGAAGATTCACACCTTACTCGAATTGAGTATACTGGAAACGATGCTGTGTATTGGGAAACCACCATAGAAACCACAATTGATAATTACAAACCTGTTGACGGTGTGATGATTGCTCATTCAGGTCGGTCAGTCGTAACAGTTTTTAAATTTGGAGGTCAACTTGGAATGACTTCTACCAAAACTAGGATCGAAGAAACATGGACAATAGAAGAAATTGTTTTCAATGTACCTGGTCTTTCCATGGATTTCTTTATTCCTCCAGCTGAGATCAGAAAGGGATCAGCTAGTGGGGATCCCACGGAGTTAACTAGTGGGAAGTTTGGAAATGGAAAGGCCTGGCAAAACGCTATTGGTAAATTGAAATAGAGATCTACTCATCTAAATTTCTTTCTGCAATTGGCATGAAGCTTTCATTTGGTGTAAAATGCAGGCATAGCCACCAGAAAAAATGATTTGTACCATAGATAATAATACCACTGCAGCTATGATATGAGCACACAGTGGAAGAGACGAATTTGCTCTTAATAAGTTCTGTCACCTTTTGTATTAGGCAAGGATACACATTTATACAAGTTTGTGACAAAATTGGATACTGAAAACTACATAGATCTTCATCTTATTGCAGAATTGCCTAGAGCAACATTCCTCGGATGATCAGATGAGGATGGATAAAAAGATACACTAATTCTCAAATGAGGCCAACCAAAAAGACAGCCAAAACCGTCAATGTCTGACCATTCTATATTAAAACTGTAACAAATTTGATGAAGAGGACATGTATAAAATATTTGTGAACACTTTTGAGGCATAACCAAAATTTAGAAGCGAAAAGGATTAATTTAGATTTTTACATAGCCTAGGCTTGTTTTTCATTTAGGACTATTTTTTAAATCTGTCCAAATGTTTGAAAGGGTTGGGAAACAGTACTGGCATAAAGATATATTGACTTCTGCTCCAAATCCAAGGAAATCTGAATTCTTTTCTCCAAATTTGACAAATGTCTGGCTGCCTTGTATGCAATTAGCAAGCACTGTACTGAGTAGTTGTGGCCTGGTTTGGGTAAGACTTCCCAACAGGTCACTCATTCTAAAATTCCTTTGGTTTAAGGATGTGTAAATTTGGAGTTTTCCCACAATCAAGCTCACTTATTCAATTAGAGCTTTCTTGACTCTTTTATTTATGTGTTAAGGGGTTCTCCAACCCATCATACAAGATATCATTTTTGAAAGTATCTATTAAGCGGTTTCTGCAATCCAACATACAATATATCAATTTTGGGATTATTTATGTGGAGTAAGTCATTAATTTATGAACCATATCGATGGGTATCCATGGGTATTAGTCATAGGTAACCAATTTTTCATGATTTTGAACTGTTGCTTAAATTTTTGTTAGTTTTTTCTGCTTAATTCCTTTGCATTAAGTGATGTTCACAAGGATGAACAACTTTGAAACTAGTGAAAGAATTGAATAACATCAATCATCACTTCTAGTGCTTGCACTTGGTAACTAGGAAGCACTTGGTAACTAGGACTTCCCGAGAGGTCATCCATCCCAAGACTCCTCTGGCTTAAGTGTACTTAACTAAAAATTTCGACCACAATTAGGCCCACTTAGCTTGCTATCCAATTTGCACATTTTTTTTTCCAAGTATTGCACCTTATGAACCATCCAATTAGAGCTCCCTTGTCTCTTTTATTTAAATATTGAGGAAGTTTTACAGTGCAATATATGAGATCACTTTTGGGATTATCTATGTAGAGTAAGTCATTTTTTATAACCCATATCCATGAATAGGAACAATAGACCAATTTATTGTGAGATAGTCCGCTTAGCACTCATTACATGAGGTGATGCTCACATATTGAAACTTGTGAAAGAATTGCATAGCATCAATCATCACTTATAGGGCTTGCACTTGGTAACCAACACTTGCTACCCCATTTGCAAAGCTTTTAAAAGTATTATGCCTTATGAACTATTTTGTTAGAGCCTCCTTGACTCTTTTATTTAAGTATTGTGGGGCTTCCATAGCGTGGTGCATGAGATATCATTTTTGGGGTTTCCTGCATAGCACAAGTTATTAATTTATGATATATATCCATGAGTATTAGTCACAATTGACTAGTTTGTCTTGAATTTGAATAGTCTAGTTAGCACTCATTGCATTGGGTGATGGTCACCCATCCCAAGACTCCTTTGGCTCAAGCACTCTTAACTGTGAAAATTTTCCCACTATCAATTCCACTAAGCTCACAACCCAATTTGCAAAATCTTAGCAAATATTGCATGTTATGAAATACTTAGTTAGAGCTCTCTTGACTCTTTTATTTAAGTGTTGAGGGATATCCATTGTCTAACGTATGATATATTATTTTTGCGAGTGCCTATGTGGGGTAAATTTTTAATTTGTGTCCCACATCCATAAGGATTAGTCACCATTGACCTACGTCTCATGATTTTGAATAATCTACTTAGCATTCATTGCATTAGGTGATACTTACAAGGGATAGAAGTGAGATTGAAACTAGTGAAAGAATTTTGTAGCATAAATAATCATTTTTGGGGCTTGAACCCAATAACTAGGACTTCATGAGAGGTCACCCATCCCAAGACTCCTCTGGCTCAAGCATGTTTAACTATGGAGTTTTCCCACAATCAAACCCACTTAGCTTGCTACTCTATTTTTAAAATATTAGCAAGTCTTACATTGCAATGAACTATTCAATTAGAGTTTCGTTGACCATTTTATTCAAGTATTGAAGGTCTCATGCATTCCAACATATGGGATATCATTTTTGGGATTATTTGTGTAGAGTAAGTCATTATTCTATGACCTATATCCATTAGTACTAGTCACAACTAACCAATTTCTCATGATTTTGAATAGTCTATTAAGCACACATTGCACTGAGTGATGCTCACAGGGGTGAAGAAGTGGGATTGAAACTAGTGGACAAACTTTGTATTGTTATTCATTACTTATGTGACTTGCTCTCAGTAACCCGGACTTTTCAAAAGGTCACCATGCCAAGACTTCCTTGGCTCAAGCATACTTACATATATTTGTTGAACATCAATAAGTTCCAAATTGCTTTACTTGGATTGAGAATAAAATTCAACTTTTAAAAGGTAAAACATTCTCATGATCAATTAAAGTTCATTGTTGCTTGGATCTAATGTCTAGTTTTTCTAATAAAGGAACGTTTTGATGAATTTTAATTGGTATGTATCCACATCCTTGTATTGAATGATTTTGGCCTATTAATCATTGTTAATGAACAACTATTTGGTATTGGATATATTTTGATGTGAATATAGAGAAAAAAAATCTTTAGAATAAATATTTTTATGGTCTTAGGTTATGGGTGTCTAAAAGCAAGGACGTTGAAGGCTTTGATCCTTTTGTTCCAAAATGAATAACTTCTCATCATATCAAATTAAGGATATTGGGTATTATCATCAAGTCCATTTCGTCATGGTGTGCATCCTCCCAAATCTTTATATAAAGGATTACACATGGGAAATATTGGAGTAGTCCTATTTAGTGGTATCATCATTGTGTATTTTGGATCTTTTATTGTTGTTGGAACCATGTGGTATGACTTTTCAACTACCAAGGCTGAATTATTTTGTCCCACTGATTACAATGGTATAAATTATATATCTAACAAGAAATGAATCGATAGGTGGAAGTTTGAGCTTATCAGAATCCTAGTAAAAAATGTTTTAGAAACTTGTTTTTTTCTTTTTATTACATTGGTAAAAACCTAGCGAGGAGGAAGTTACTCATTGTAGTTGTGATGGATAATGGAGATTGAATAGTTGGTTTCTCACCACACCATAGCGAAGGAGGGACATGAACTATTTGTATGTTGTATCTCTATCTTTTTAAAACATTTCTAGTGGTTATGGTAGAGGAAGAATGGATTTTGAACATTGGGGTCATTCTTAAGAGGGTACAAATTATGGTAGAAAAACAATGAATTTTGAACATTGGGGTCATTTTTAATAGGGTAACTACAAATTATAGTATTGAACAAGTAGATGTAATTGTTGGGTTTGCTGGTGGTGAAAATGATGAGGTTTCTTTGGTAATATTGCTATGGTTAAAAAATATGCTATACATGTTCAATTAGGTGAAAATTTTGAATTAGATCATTCTTCTTTGACATATGATGGTATTTTTTGTAGTAGTCCAAGAGGTTGGTTTGCTTTTAGACTTCTTCCATTTTCCCTTCTTTATTTTTTGGACACATTTGACATGGTGCTAGAACCATTATCATTGTTTTCATCATTATCGAATTTGGATGCTCAAGTAGAATTTGGAACATTCCAAACATTGGAAGATCCAATTGCTAAGAGACAAGTGGCATGATATTGCTCCTATCTCTCATCAATAGTAGTATGAAATCTATCTCTATAAGGAAAATCCATTGAAGAATTAGTTCATACATTCATGTTGTAATTGACATTTAGGATAACCTTTTCTAATATTTTATTTTGAGAACCACACAAAATTCCAAATATAGTAGTAAAAAATATCTTCTTATCCAATCCATGCTCTCTCTATGATTAAAGAATAACCTTACCCTATATGGAAGCTCATTTTTTAAAAATCTTGGATCCTCCTAAGGATCCATAAATTGTTCATAGGATTACCACTTGTAGTGTGTAGGGAAAAGTAAACAAGATATGTAGGGAAAAGTAAACAAGATATGGATATGGTGATTGAGATTAGGGTTTCCATTATTAAGAGATTTAGATATCATATCATGCTATCAATGTAATAACAAAGTTAGCAAATCTCAACAAACACACTAGTTTATATGGCTATGAAAAGCATTGATGATACTCCTAAATCCATTCTGAAAGTGCTTAGTGTAGGAAAGCCCCTTAAATTATGAAATTCATAATAAGTTAAAGTAGCCCTTGGAAGGGGAACTACTAATGGTTTCTCAATGGATTGATTTGCAATATTTCTAGGATATTTATTATCATTCCATTTTATTAGATGAGATTCTGATTAGTTGGGTCTAGAGGAACTTTAAAATTTGCTCGAGAAGCTCTTCAAAAGAAAAAAAAAAATTGAATTGAAGGATACAAACCTAGAGCAAATATAGGCCTCTAATTTTTAACATTTTTTGTTCCAATTGTTTATCATGCAATTGATTTTCGGTAATGATTTTTAAAAATGGTTTTGCAACTCGTTAAAATTGATCTATATTAATAGAAAAAAACCATTGAACCCTTATCTCATCAAAATGGTCTTATCTCATTGGATATTGGATTGATAGCATAGTAAATCTCTAAAATGCATGGTATATTATAGATATATTCCAAAGAGATATGAGCCATAGTTTGTCATTTCCTTGTTAGTAAGGCTTCCAACGATGAATTTGAAGGAGATATTTCTTATAATAAATCAAATGCTCTGCCTAAATTCACAATCATGATAATTATGACTAACGAATGATATAGTATCTCAATTAACATTAGTTTGCGTATTTCATCCAGTGAGTAAAAAGCGTTCAATGGTGGTCTAAGTGATTCATTGTCAACGATTTTTCAATGGTGTTTGGGAGACAATATACGAAATTTTGGTTTGAGTTGTCAGTGCCATTTTGATATGGAATCAATGCTCAAAGATCATGTCACCAAATTCAATACCCATATATAGAAATAGATGATAAGCAATGCTTATGCAAGTAGGCTTGTCCTCTTTTCAAGTGAGCACAAACAACTAATGGGCTCTTATTATTCACCCTCAATATAATTGGCTTTGTTTAGCCCTTTTTGGTGGGTGACTTTGGAATGCCTCAAGTCACTTAATTATTATAAATGAAAATTTCAATCCTTAGATGATGAGAAATTAGTAAATAACCTTGAATTTTTAAATCATAATAAAAATGTGGTGCCTAATAAAATGATGTGTAATTGAGGAATTGCAAGGATCATTTTTTCATAACATGAGATCAACCTCATACTCATAATGTTCAATAACTGATATTTAAAAAAATACTATCTTTCAATGATGTTTGGGAGAAGGAACATACAATTTTGGTTAGAGGTGTTATTGCCACTTTGATATGAATCAATGTTGTATGTAATGTCACCAAATTCAACAACCAATTATAGAAATAAATGATAATCCATGCCTATGCAAGTAGCTCTATCCTCTTTTCAAGTAAGTACATGCAACTAATGGGATTTTATTATTCACCCCACTACACGGGGGCTTGTAAAGTTTTGTAGATGTTCTATGCTAAGAGAAATTTCACTTTTCTCACAGTAATCATACAAGTAGTTAAGCAAAATGCAGATAGAACATATAAGCAGATCTTACAGAAG
>APFE031174285.1:954-12489 GCA_000404065.3 Pinus taeda | reverse complement strand
GAGTCAAGGCAAGTACAAGGAAAGACACGACAAGCATAGAGTCGATCACAAGTTTCAAGAAGGGGATGAGGTATGGTTGTACATTAGTAAAGAAAGGATGCAAGGAGAAGGTAAAAAGCTTAATCCTATTCGTTATGGTGCATTCAAAATCCTCAAGAAGGTTGGAAATAATGCCTTTCAATTAGATTTGCCTTCCTACATGCAAATGTATTCTGTTGTTAATGTGGAGAACTTATGTTTGTATGAAGCTCCTTTGATCGTTGATCATGAAAGCATTGTTCAGCTGCCTCTATAGAAGATTTCTCGCCAGAATTGTTAGATGAGCTGAAAGAAGATACAATCCTTGACAGAAGGACACGCACTTCAAGGAGGGGCAATGTAGATTATGTTTGGGTTGGTTTCAAAGGCAGCAAACCAAACAAGGCAAAGTGGATGGAGGTGGACAGAGTGAGGGAGTTGTACCCTCACCTCTTTAATAGGTATTTGAAGGCTTTTGGGGTCCAAAAGCTTCCCAATGGGGAGGCGTGATCAGGGGATCATGTTCCAAGTGTCATAAAATGCTAAAAATTGAAAGTGCTAAAAATTGGCTTGAACCTAACTGACCGGATAGAGCTCATCCTCCCAATTTCGGCGCCACAAACGGTTCAAAAAACGGTTGCCGTATGTGAAATTTACGTCAAAAACAAAATTGCCCAATAACCTTTAAATTTTGAATTTTCAAAAAAAATTTAAAAAGGAATATTCCACAAAATATTCTTGGGAATATTCCATGGAATATTCCTTTTGGCGGGCCAATCAGAAGCTGCCACGTGGCAAGCCCGGAGGCTGCCACGTGGCTCAGGTGACGTAAGCATAATGGGGGAGCGCATATGTAAATTTTTGGTGGGTTGTGGATTGAACCCCCAACCTGCCTTCCACAATGTCAACGCTTTACAATTGGGCCACAACGGTCTTCGTTGAAAGTTAACGGAAATATTTAATATTTAAAGTTTGAAAATTGGTATAGGCAGGAATGAAAGGGGCCAGCACCGCCTCCATATGACCTTGTGCCGAGAACCAGGGCCAGAACAATAACCACCAGCGTGCAATCCAAGGATAACAATAAACGTGGTCACATGCAAAAATTTAGGGCAGTTAAGTAACAGTCCGGATGGCTGATTTTTGGCGGTGGCGCCAAATTTGGCGGACGCCCCAGATTTGGCGGAGCTAACTGGTGCTAACTACAGTTAGCTGGAGTTCTTTTAGGCTAAACTGGAGGGAATCATTAAATGGCCATAACTTTGGCTAGGAAAGGCGGTTTTGGACGAATTTGGTTTTGATTTTGGGTATTTTGAACGTTCTAAAGCAATTGGCATAGTCATTTTAGCCATCAGAGGTCATTTTCATAGGTGTTTGAGCCGTGGAAGTTCTAGGAGCCACTAGGGCCCAGTATTGAGAGAACTGTATCGGGTTGCAGGTATCCATTGGAGGTGAACCAGTAGTCAATCTTGAAGGATTCATATGTTCTGAATCCGATTTTATAGTCTATTTCACCTGTAGAGACTTCTATTCAGCTGTAAATTCATTTTGAGCATTTAATTAAAACGAGGACAGGACCATTTGGGAGCCTTGGACCCAACAGACGTAGCCCAGGAGGGGTGAACTGCTTCATCAACTTCTTTTGCATCTGTGGTTGATTTGATTTTGCAGAAAAAAATTCGTTTTAATGTGTTAAACAGTAAAAAGGAAATAATTCTGCTATGCTTGAATGGATCATGAACAACTGAAAATTTCATTTGTTTCTTTACTGCAAGACATGGGAATTTTTTAAACATGTTTACTACTGAATTGAATACCTTGCAAACCTTTTTCAAGTAGTTTCAAATTCAGATCAATGGGATATTTTTGAATTACATTATGATTTTTATGACCTGATTTTATTCAGTTAATTACTTAGTATACCTTCAATTGTTCCATAAGTCATTAATATTTATCATCTTCTATATTCTGTGTAATTTAATTTTGCCGGAATAAAACATATAGTAGTTATTGTTTGTGTGGTTTTATTTCAAAAGCAATTAACAATTAATAGCATTTCTTTTCTGTCTTAAGTTAATTCAATTAAAATAACTTCTTATATGATTAGTATCGCTCTCCAGTTACTGTGTCCTAAGATCGATAGTTGATTTGGATATGTATCTGGTCTAGGTTCATGTAGTTTTATTCTAATAATTTAAAACTTAGATAATGTCACTTTCATTGTATTAATTGAATTAATTTGTTGTAATTATTTCTAAGTTTACATGTTCATTTTGATTATTTTCTTATTTTTTTGATTCATAAACAAGTAATTGAATGAATATTTCCTTTATGAGATTGTTACAATCTCTCTTTGTTTCTCGACTGAGTAATAGAACGTAGATTATATTAGTTAGATTCTTTTTGCATTGATTATTGATGCTAACTTTGAGAACACATACACTTTGATCTGTATTTGTTTAAAAGATAAGAGACTTTCATTTTAGCAGTTGTTTATCTTTTCTTTCACATTAAGGATTATTTTCTTGTTTTAATTTAATTCATAATTTTATATAAAAATTAAAATTAGGAAATATATTTTATTATCTTTGCAAATAATTATACTCTTTTTGTACTAGTTACATTTAGTTTTTGTCCTTACTTTATTGTAACATTATTTATTATTATTTGCATAGATTCTAATATATTCTTTTGCTAATGATTTTTTATTTCTGTATAATATTCTTGTAACTGGTATTTTTCTTGTATAATTAATAGTTTAGATCTAATATACTTTTATTAGTTACTAATCTGTAAATTGTATTTTATTATTTAACCAATAATTTTAGCAACATCTAACAATAGTTTTAGTTTTATTAGGTAATATAGGTTAGGATTTGATTTCCCCTCATGTTATTCTTCACAAGAGGAGGAATTCAAAGGCAAACAGAACCTCATAACCCATCGAGGATGACCACACCAAATGGATAGGGCTATTTAAAGAGTTCTAGTATAGTTCATTTCTCCCTTGTTGACTAGGATGCACGAAACTCTCACAAACAATATGGTGCTAGAAGGAGAGCACATCCTATTGTAAATAGAAAAAGGAAGTCATAAACGACAAACCATTAGGTCACCTATTATTAATAGGAGTCACACATACCTTTCCCCTACTGATACTTCTACTAATTCTCAGCCACAACCAAAATAGACCAATAGCAAACCTACGACTCCAACGCAAACACATAAATGATGTGAAATTGATGAAGTTCTTGAAATATCCAGTGAAATTATTTTCCGAACTCAAGAAAGACTCAAGAGAACTTATTATATCCAAATATTATTATCTCAACACTTAAGTCATTTCTCTTGATCTTCAATTACAAGAACCCATCGTACTGGATCCACACACATACATCCCTCAAAATATTACCACTTTCAACGACATTTTAACTAGAAGTATTGACTTCTATCTCTCTACATCTAAGATACCTATTGGTTAATCCAACCAAATGAATCTACTTGGAGGCTCAGGCTCTCCCCCTTCCCCACCTAGCTCACCCTCTTCCTCAAGAGACTCCTCTAGTGAAGGAGGCTCTTCTGAGTCATTATAATTTAAAGGATCCTCAAGGATGGAATGCAATCAAGGTAATCCTACAAATGATCAAGGTAACCCACAAATAATCCTACAATCCCTTGGATTGATCAGGATGTTGTTATTTTACCTAGTGTACAACATTGTATGTCAAGGAACCCACACAAGTTGCTTCCCAAATTTGACCCTGATTTAAAGTAGTTAGCTAAGGATCATATCAAAGCATTTATGTTGGCCTAAGAAAAAAAATGTTAAACATGAAGACGTAGTATCTAGACGGTTCCCTTATATATTTGAGGGGAAGGCCACTACATGGTAGTTCACTCAGCCTCACTAATATATCATTTCATGGGAACAATTCGAAGTTGTGTTTCTGAAGCAATTTGGAGACGATAAACTACCAGAGGTACTAGTCACAGAATTGTCAAACATGAAAATGGAGAATAAAGAGAAGGTAAAAAAAAATTAATGTTAGATTTATTTCACTAAAACATAAAATTCTTGTTGAATCTATGCCTGCTCAAAATTTTGTTTATTCCTACTATGTAAAGGCTTTACCGCATGATATAGCCATGTAGGTGAAAAGAACCTAGAAAGCTACCTTACAGGCAACCTTTAAGGAAACCTTGTCTATACAAGAGGGTATCCTTAGCTTGAAATCCAATTATGACAAACAAACTGATACATCTTCCTCTTCTAGTAAGAAATATTTAACATCAAAACAACTCTCCAAAAAAAAGTGCCTTCCCCTTTTGATTTGGAAAGCCTCCAAACGACCCTCAAGAAACTGTCAAATATGGAAAAGAATACAACAAAAAGTTTTTCGAATAAATATAATTTTATGAATCCTTTTTTTTGTGTAAATCAGCAGTTTGTATTAAGACAAAAAATACATATTTTACAAAAGGGTCTGCTCGTGTAGACTATAGATTGACTTCCTTGTCCCCTTAATTTTAGGAATCCTTATATGAAGCCTTTCCAGAATAATGTTGTTCCTCCAAATGGGGGACTTATTGCTGAAGGTTTACTTGATACTATATAAGCAATGATGGTTAAAATTTCCCATGATGAAAATGATGCAGAAGAGGTTGAGATTAATACTAAAGAAGAATATTATCAACCACCACTTTTTATAAGTCATTTCTCGAACATGTTGGAGGAAGACCCTGATCTAATTGTTGCTAATAAGTATTAGTACAATACACATAGTAAAAGTACAGTTGAAAAACACGATCTTCTTCCTAATGATAACGCCAAAAGAACTAAAAAACATTTAATAAATGTGTGAAAATTTGTTGTCATAAACTTAGAATATGACCTCATTAAATAACCGAAAAAATAGAAGTTGAAAATTTCATTTTTTGAACTGCTAAAAATTCCTTTAATTCAACAGATAGTTCAACAACACTTTGCTGAAAATTCTGTGAAAAATAAAAGATGTAGTTAGTTTTGAAAGACTTCCATTTCACAACCTGCAGATTTTGAAACTTTTGTTAGAAAACCATTCTACACAAAAATGAAATCCATCCCCATTATTGCTTATGAAATATTTAATTGTAATGTACATAACCATATGGTTAATTCAAGGGCCTCCTCGAATGTTATGCCACTTTCGATATGCAAGAAATTTAATGCCAAAATGCAACATTTCGAAGAAAAAATTGTTCAACTAAATAGAATAGATGTGAAGGTAGATGAATAGTTTACTAACGTACTCATTAGATTGTTATCATACCATATGGTTCACCAAGCCATTGATATAGTTATTGCATACATTCCTAAAGAATATGGTTTATTTTCAACTCAGGACCAGATGCAACATTTAAAGGGTTACATGTCTACAAACTTATCACACTTATGATTAGCTTCGAAAGGAGAACCAAACAAGATTAGAAATATAAAAGAAACTAATATTCCTCACTTTGCAATTGAAAGTGATTTTCCTAACAAACCAAAAATGTTTATTTGTTCTTTAAGTATCAACTCATTCTTTGGTAATTTTGTTGTTGATCTTCCTCCTTTTTCAAACAAAAAACAACATCTTGAATTGTTGACTGTCAATAAGTTAGTAACAATATATATAAAAAAATGATTGAAGTTAATTATTATATTAAATATAAATTACGGCCTTTTTATTTTGATGGTTTGAAATCCAAATAAGGTGGAGGTGCTGGTTGTCTCCTCTTTGATCCAGGCAGAAACAAAATTTTTATTCTTGTAGATTAGATTTTGAGTGCACTAACAACATTGCAAAGTACAAGGAACTCATACAAGGACTCAAGAAGGCTTTAGATCTCAAAATTCAATGTTTAAAAGATATGGTGATTCAGAAATAATCATCAAACAAGTAAAAAATTCCATTAATTTCCTTTCATCTCATTTGAAAAATTATCAAGCAAAGGTATGGGACTTGATTTCGAAATTTTATGCATCCAATATTGTTTCTATACCTAGACATTTAAACCAGGAAGCTAATATGTTAGCAAGTGTGGCATTTAGATTAGTTCCAATAGAGGGATTTGAGCCTAATTATTTTTCTATTGAGTTATTGTTTAGACCATCGATACTTGATAATGTTACTAATTGGCAGGCCTTTGATCATGACCAACATATACTTGAGTTCCTCCATTCAGAAGATAGTTTTCTTGATATTGTAATTAACGTGTTCACTCACGAGGAGAACCTTCGTGACTTTTCTTAGATCCCATGTCAACATTCAATGGAAGATTCAACTGATCTGGTAAATTTTGTCCCTCGAACTATTATTAGGCTTGAAAAGTTTTATGATTTGCATGACAGATTTAAGAAAATTTTTAATTTTAAAATGAATAGTTCAACCATGCAATATGAGGTCATTATTTTAGGAACCGTAGATAAACCTCAAAATATAAATCTGGGAAATAATTGTACCCCCAAGGATAAGGTAGATTTCATATGTCTTTTTAGAGACTTTAAATATATATTCGCCTGGTATGAGGACCTTAAAAAATTTTAACCCAATACTATACAACATACAATTCCCATCAAAACTCACACTAAGAATTTTCAATAGAAGTTGAGAAAAATACATCCCAGCTTGGAGCTGACTGTCAAGAGTGAGTTGAACAAAATTTTAGCATCAAAGATAATCTTCCTTGTCTAGCATATCCACTGGGTTCCAAATGTGGTTTTTGTGAGAAAGAAAAATTGATACATTCATCTCTTTGTTGACTTGAGAAACTTGAACAAGGCCTATGATAAATATAACTAACCAATATTGCCCATGGAGTAGTGTTGAAAAATGTTGCAAGAAATTCTCAATTTCAGTTTCCCTTGATTAAATTGAGAAAATTCAAATTTCCACATTAGTAGACAACTTGGATGATGTTAACTTGTGTGAAATGGCTCACGTCACCTAGATTACTGTTTGTTCAATTTAGTGATGTCTAAATTGCAACTTTTAAATGTCAACCCGGGGCTTGTAAGCTGATGAAGTGAGGTGTACTATATGTACTTAGGCAACTATTTCTTAAGCTTTTGTCATTTTTAATTTTTTAGGTTTGTTTTCAAGTATATCTCTCCTAATGTGATGTGACAAAATAAAGTGAGTGAAGTGTGTGAGATTGTGATGTGCTTTTTTTACAACTTAAAAGTACTCTACAAGAAAGCTTGAAATGAAATCAATGCTTAAAGGAAAGTAAAGACATCAAATAAAAGACTAATGACATTGGCCCAGTGCCTCTGCTGCTGCAAGGAAATGAAAACGAAATCTATGACAAATAACAACTAAGAAATGTGAACTAAAGTAAATCTACATAAGAGAAAGACTAGTCACAAATACTTTAACTTTTCCTTAACCTCTTGCCTTTTAACTGAATATATCATGTGAGAGACAATTAAAAATAAGCCAAGCAATTGTGAGTTCTTGAACAACTAAACCAAGCTGTGCTAAGTGATATTTTGGTCCTCAATAAAGATATTAAATTATGAAGAAGGAACCATCAATAGATAAACAACTTGATGTCTAAAAACAAAAAGCAAATATGCAAATTGACTAAGTGATAGTAAGGAAATAAAGGTTGCAAAACAAAGAAGGTCAGCAACATAGACAAGATGATCACACATGTCACTAGTTGTGCAAAAGAAAAGCATGAAACTGTCCCGAGCACATCTAAGAAACCTGCATAACACACTGATCAGTCATGAAAAAGTGCAGAAATGTAAACAAGTAGAATTCGAAATGTATATACAGCTATCAAAACACAGCAATCAAAGGCATTATATACATGAAATAAGAAAACGAAATGCAAGAAATTAAAAGGTACTGTACAAGCCTTTAGTAAACAGGGGCCCTCTGCCTACTCCAGCCGGTTCAAAGATCAATTACACGCATAAATGGAATAACAGTCTTCTCATGTATTGTGCATAAAATAGGAATATACAGTACAAAAACGGCAGCTAACAACTAACTTGTCCAGCGTTCAAAGACGCTTTATTTATAACAGAGGAAAGCAAACTAACTTAACGAAATCTAAGCAATTCAAACAGCTGTGTAAAAACACGTAGTCTTGCTGCGTCCTCGGATTTAGGCAACGGTCGTTGTGGGCATTCAATCCGTTGTTGGATTATGTCTCCCACTACCTTCATAACTGAGGACAATGCCACATGTTCTTCACGTGCTCTAAAATAGAACACGCAGAGCCGTGCCACCGCCAATGACCTCTATTTGACCGAAGTTGCCTCCTCGTTGACCACGGGCTTGGATCACTGGTTTGGATGATTTGGAGGGACACACACCATGTCCTTGGTTCCACGAACTTGCCCATGTGGCTCTTCTTCCCGGAGGACACCTGGAACATAGCGTTTAATAAAACAACTACGGAATCCGGGGTTGGCTGCGGAAATCGGGATCAGCTGCGGAAAAGCCTGTGTAAACCTTGTATGAGCTGCGGAAACGCAGCACCTTGAACCAAAATTCTAAACCAAACACAGTCATTAGCATAATTAGAAAACCATGTAAAAAGTCCTAAAATACAACGATTTGAGAAAATTGATGGAGGGAATGAATGGCAAAATAGGGAAATGAATAGGAAAAAGAGGCTGGGAGGATGTGTAAAGAAGTGTAGGTTTGAGGCTCAACATACCCCCACTGTGAAGGTGTTGCATGTCCTCATGCAACCAAAACTTTATCATTGCTTTTAATCCATGTGCTCAGATGCTTTTTCCAAAACATCTAGCCTTCTTCTCTTTCTCCTTGTTGTAAAAATTGCCCTTGGTTTCTTGACTAAACATCTGAACCTCAAATTGATTAATGCCCTGCTGAGTTTCTTACATTTCCCTTTCAATTTGCTGTTCTTCTTCTGCCAAAGTCCCAAGTGAAGCATTGTATTGTCATGGACCATTTTGTCCACTTTGCTTTGTTCTTTCAATGCTTCATTTCTTGTTTAATATGTCGGTTCAGGACTTCCAGTTCAAACACCTCCTGTTTTAAAGATTTGACCTGTTCATCAAGAGGCACTATAGGGCTTGGACCAGCAACTGATTGCTCCAAGGCCTCCAAATAGTCATATAACTCCTGCTGGTTAGGGTCAATCTCAGGTGTCCTTCTTGGGCTATGTTCAAAATTAATTTCTATTTGAGGTTCTGTTTGAAAGGGACTCTCCTCACGTGGAAGAGTGGACTCAAGGCCAAGCTGAGCTGGGGTCTTTTCTGGTGTAGCTTCTCCCAAATCAATGAAATGTGACTGTTTTTCTTTAGTCACACTCATCTTTCCCTTCAACCTACTGCTTCTTCTGAATTGTACATTAGTGATCTTTTGCTGGGCACTCTATTTTTCTTTCTGTTTCCTCTTTAAGAGGGCAGTGGCTTGAAGTTGTGCTAATATATCAGCCAAGGTTTGGGAGTCTTCTTCTACTGAAGGTTCAGGTGATAGTGATGATTCATGAATAATTGTCTTTCCTTTATTCTTTTTTTGTTTCTCTTCTTCCTGGGTAGTTTCCTGAGTTTGCACAATAGGTGGGTCCTGGACAGCAACATCCTTTTTCGTTCTCCTACTTCCTTTTGGGATTTTAGGAGGACTACTAGCGGAAGCTTCAGTCACTTCTTGGAAATGATTCCTGACGAAAAACTTTTCCCATGTATCCTTGTGATTTTTCAATTGTTCTTCTATAAGAATTCTAATGAGGCCATGATGATATAAGTGGGGTTCAATATGGCCTACATTCTTTTGGACAGTGGAACTCATTTTCTTTAGGCTTCTTAGCAAAAAGTAGGGTAGATTGATGGCATGGCCTTCCATAAAATTCATCATAATCCTTGCATGGTACATATACATGGTACCAAAGCAGCCCTCACATGTAATAATCTTTTGAACAAGCAATAGCAATGCAGTCCATTCTCCTTTGATTATATGTACAGGAATCCCTTTAGTAAATATTGAAGTATCCATACCTGGGTTCTTGAGCATATTCTTCCATGCCTGATCTTCCACCTCTCTATTCTTGAACCATCTATCTCCCACCTGAGGTAGACTGGTTGCTGTGGCTATTGTATTCTCTGTTATTGTAAACTTTAGGTCCCCTACTTCCACAGTATTTCCGTTGAAGGACCGAGCAAATGGCTTCGTTACCTCTTTGTCATATCCTCTGAATTTTTCAATGAACTTTAACCATTTTGCTTTTTTCAGTGCCTCCTTCGTCTGAGGATATCCTTCTAAATATTTTTGACCTTCGGGTTCAGCTCTAAGCAGTTTTCCCATCTTCGGCTCTCACTCTTCGGCTGAAATTTTGACTATATATAACTGCTGAGGGAGGATGCTTAACGGAAAAATGGATGAATTACAGCTGTAAGTGGAATAGACGCAATGCAAAGTGTTTTACAGACTGTAGGTGGGGTTTGGAACAGAGCTGTGGAGTTTACAGTGGAAACGGGAGTGAAAATGGTGTGCGTATGAGGGAGTAAAACACGAGAATGAGTTCAAATGCATGCCGAAATGGAGTGATAAGGGTATGGCATAACGGCCGAATCCTTTGGAGCTGAGTGGATTCGCACACGTATCAGTATTGGCTGTGGAAAACATGTAGTGAAGAGACGTAATGTAATAGGTCACTTCCTTGTACGGCCAATAAATGAAACAACAGTCCCATTTCGAGTTTAAATTAATGGTGATCATGGGACCGTTAGAAGGGTATAAGGTGGATGAAAGAATATCGTGGAGGAGAAGTTTGATGATCTTTGTCAAATCATTGCATTTAGTGGCTCTTCCACGATTTAATAATTATGCATAAAATGACATTAAATTGTTGTTTGGAAAAGATTTTGATCATACCTTCATGAGTTTTCCATTTGTTGATTAAGGTTGCTGATCCATTATTGTTGTTTGATCTTGCAGGTGCCTCATATCCTTGCTGCCCTTGGTGATGATAATCTGAACCTTTGACTGAGATTTTCCTTTTAAAAACAGAGTGTTGTTAGCTGTAGCGACAGAGTCATTTCTAGCTGCAGAAACTGGTGTGAGCTGCGGAAACAGTTTCCAGCTGCGGAAACTAAGACATCTCCCTTTTTAACTGCACAAAGTTAGTTAGGAAAAGACTTACTGAATGGAAATAATCCTAAAAAGGATTTTTATTGCTGATATGAAATGGAGTGGATGGAATGAAGTGAAAAATGAAATGGAATGAAGTGAAATGGAATGAAAACTATGGAGTGAAGTGAAATGGAATGAAGATGGAATGGTGATGGAAAGAGAGAGATTTTTTTTTTGGAAAATATGGAGTGTCAGGTGTCCCTGATTTTCACCCCACATTTTCTGTATAAGACCGCCAATCTGAGATTGGTTTTCAGGCTTATACACATATTTTTTTTCTTTTTTTTTTTCTCTTTTTGTTTCAATTCAGAAAGAAACAAAGATTAGGCTGATGGAGGAGAAGGATTCTTCTCCACTAGCCTTATTGCAGAATTTTCTT
>APFE031174275.1:1766-15929 GCA_000404065.3 Pinus taeda | reverse complement strand
CTCCCTTGAAGTCAAAAAGCTAGCCTAAAATCATCAACTAAGGTTGAATCAAAAGGAGAGAGCCCTCTCCGATTGCAGGTGGGCTAGAACCTGCAATCAGAAGATTGGTTTGTGGTTACCTCGGCCGTATCCCTATTAGGAGCCTAGGGACAACCAGAGTGATAACATAATGGCGACTCCACTGGGGACCTCCTCAGATAAATCAATGAAACCAGTCTGTAGCCTTACAGAGGAAGAAGCCGTCTCGTGAAAGGATTGGCCAACCTGTGGTTGCATATTTATTAGAAGATTTTCAAAGTTGTAATAGAAGCTGGCTCCTAAGAGACAAACACGTAATACACGATCAAATCCTGATCCAAATAACCCGCCCATCGTTGAAAATCCTAATTTAATTCCTAAGATCGTCGGGGAACAAAAACAAAAAGATTGTGAGACCCCTGTTAGTCCTGAAACAGTTCAGCCAATTGTTGTACCAAACCCTGTTAAAGTTCTATTCCGGTCTACCCCGAGCTCCCCTGGCTCATCACCCCCTTCTCCATGTAGCTCCACCACACCTCTATCCCATATCCCTACCACTTCGACTACTCCTTCTTCCCCTGTTGTTCCCGTAATCCCCCTCGCCTTAGGTGTTCCGCTCATCCTCGTCATCATGGCTAAATATGCACCATTACAATTACTTGCTAATCCCGCGGCAATGCCTCAGGATTACCAATCAAAAATCACTTACTTCGATGGCACAACCTCTTACACCGCCCTACAACATACAAAGAAAATGTAGGATTATTTCGAGAGTTATGAGATGGACAATGATAGCGTAAGAATGAAGATCTTTGTTCAAAGTTTGACTGGCGATGTCAGAACCTGGTTTAGGGCACTTCCACCTAATTCAATACTAAACTCGGAAGCCTTATACCAAACCTTCATTAACATATGGGAGAAAAGGAAGGACCCCCTACACATACTATCCGAGTATGAGTCTATCAAGAGAGGACCTGGGGAGGCTGTTCTGGATTACTGTGCCAGATTTAACAATGTTTACAACGCGATACCACCAAATTTAAGACCTCCACCGGACCTTGCTTTATACAAATTCTCGGATGGCTTTGATGCCGAGATGGTGTATCAATTAAGGGAAAGAGCCCCTCAAAGCCTCGCAGAAATGCAAGACGCCGCAGTAAGCATGGAAGCAAACCTAATCGCTAAAAGAGACAGAACCAAATCCGAGAGAAAAACCACTTTCAAAGAAGAACCCTCATCTTTCGAGAAAAAGCTTGATGCAGTCGTCAGTTCCATGAACAGGCTGGGAGATAAATTAGACAGCGTGGAAAGGAAAAATTCGTGGGAAAGTCAACAACCCAATGCTGCTAGGAACCCAAACTTAAGAAAAACCCAAAATTTGAATATATGAAGGGCCAGTCAGGATCACGACATTAGACCTCCTTTTCAAGAAAACTATGTTGAGGCATCTACATTCGCTGATCCCACAGACGGGACCCTAATGAACCTGGTTGATTCCGAAAATGAACAGCATTCCTTCCTCACGGAAGAAATCCGACCATACCTCAATTTAGAACAATTCCGCACCAAATCGGGCAAGTCCTTTGACTTTAAACAAGGTTATGATACTGCTATATACGAAGTTCATAAGCAATACAAACTAAGAACACAGACTGTCGATGTTTTTCCGCCTAGCAAAGCAAGAGATAGCAAACAACCCAACAAAGCTAAAGCGAAGAGCGCCAACGGTCAAACAACTGACAACCATGGCCCAAATTTTCAAAAAGTTAATGTGGAAGATGTAACAGATACACATGGTTCTATGGAGCAACCCCTGCCCACTCCCCATCAGGAAAAAGGTCTAAAGAGCATTCCCGAAAATTTTCCCAGAACGGAGATACCACAGATGGTCATACACCGTGATACGGATGCTCCAAAAGAGAATACAGAGAGTACGCCTGAAAAAGAAAAGTTCACCACTGTCAATACCCGCAACCCAATAGAAAAACCATTCAGCCTAGAAACTGAAATTGGAAAACTTAAAATCTCCATTCCCCTCTCAGAACTGGCTAAGCATGATGTATATAGACAACAAATTCAAAAATCACTTCAATTGCCGGAAGTTAGGGATGATGTAAACATTCTAGATGACACCCCTGAATTACTGTTCGGGCCAGAGGTTGACAGAAAAACAACATACGGGCCTGCTCCGCCTTTCTATATCAGCTTGCACATACACAATAAGATACTGCACAATGCTATGTTTGACTCAGGTGCCTCACATAACCTCATGCCCAAAGCAGTAATGGAAAAGTTGAATCTCGATGTCACCCGACCCTATAAAGATTTGTATTCGTTTGATTCAAGTCAGGTCAAATGTCTAGGCCTAATCAAAGATCTTTGCGTATCCTTAGTCCAGTTTCCCAACAAGACAATCTTAATGGACGTAGTAGTTGCTGACATCCCCACGAAGTATGGCATGCTGCTATCCAGATCATGGGGAGCAAAATTGCAAGGATCCCTTCAACTCGACCTCTCTTACGCCAGTATATCTGTCTTTGGGCAACCAAAGAGACTTTATAGGGAGACATTAATGAAGTATGTAGTTAGTAGTGAGGAGAAACCCCAAAATTTTCCAATATACTCAATCCATTCTGATATGGATTCTTTTATTTTGTTTAATGATAATACAATCCCTCCAGCTTCGGACAAACCGTTATCCCTAGAGAAAGAAACCAATGCCAACAAGAGATCAGTTCCCAATTCGCATGAAACTGTCTCAACAGCCAGGGCAACCAGCACAGGACAAGAAGAAAATCCTGAAACAGAAGTCACCTGCTCATCCGCTCCGCATACCATTCGAATCCCCAATGCACGCCTTGGACGAGAAGTCTCATGGTATTTAGAATTTGATGGTGCAGTTAACAAGTTAGGAGCAGGGGTCGGAGTGTGGATTTACAATACTCACGAGAATCACGCACAAGGCCATGCCTATAGACTCAATTTTATATGTACAAACAATATGGCGGAGTATGAAGCCCTTCTCTTAGGCCTCAAGCTGCTCAAAACCCTGGGAGCTACCAAAATTTCCATTCTGGGTGATTCGGACCTCATCATACAACAGATAAAGGGCAACTTTGTCGCTAATGATAGTAGAATGAGAGCTTACAGAGCCACTGCCAGCGAATTTCTTAGCGCCTTCAGTGATTTTGAGTTGGCCAAAATCGCACGAGATCATAATATTCATGCCCATAGCCTAGCTACCTTCGCTAGCACATGTAGGCTTCCCTTTGGACCAAGTCACCGCTTCACTGCAGAAGTAAAACACAGACCGTCAATTCCTAACAATGTCGAGAGTTGGTAGGTATTCCAAGATGATGCCCAGATTAACAATTTTTTGACTCTGGAAGATGAATTCTCTAGCACAAACATTGAAATGGATGCTATAGCCGAAACACAACAGTTAGCAGAAGAAGATCACCTGACCCTAACAGCCAACATGGCTAAACAAATACTTAGCCCAACTATTTTTGACAGTACAAGCATAGGGCAACTGAAACAGTTTTGCTCACCTAAGGCAGCCGAGGTAAAACAAGAGTTTATTGACCTAAAAGGAAATGTTCTGCCTGCTGGCCTTACCCCATTGGAAGACATGTTTGATGACAACGATGTGGCTAGAAAACCAAATATGGAACCTTTGAATGCTGCCATGGAAGAATACAACATAGGAACAGTAGAACATCCTAGAATTATTAAACTTTCTAAAAATCTGCCTCCTGACCAAAAACCTAAATATGTGGATCTGTTCAAAGAATTTCAAGATGTATTTGCCTGCAGTTATGAGGACTTGAAGTCCTATGAAACTTCAGTAATCCAGCATACCATTCCCCTAAGACCGAATCAGAAACCGTTCAAACAAAAACTCAGAAGAATCAACCCCATGCTTCTCCCTGTGATTGAAAAAGAAATAAAAAGAATGTTTGACGCAGGGATCATTCCGCCCATTAGATTCTCGGAATGGGTATCTAACTTAGTTCCCACTAGAAAGAAAACAAGAGAGATAAGACTGTGTGTAGACTTGAGAAATCTAAACCAAGTCTCTCTAAAAGACCACTACCCGTTACCCAAAATGGACCACATCTTGCAGAGTGTAGTGGGTTCCTCCAGGATCTCTCTACTAGACGGATTCTTAGGATTTAACCAAAATCGTTGTTCACCCAGACGACCAGGACAAAATAGCTTTTACCACACTCTGGGGAACATTCAAATATGTTAAAATGCCTTTTGGGCTAAAAAACGTCGGTGCCACCTTTCAGAGGGCAATGGATATCGCGTTCGCTAAGGAGATACATGATTTCCTTGTGGTTTACTTGGATGACTTGACCCCATTTTCCAAATCTGACTTACAACACCTTAAGCACTTAAGGCAAATTTTCATCACATGTAGGAAATACGACATTTCCTTGAACCCAAAGAAGTCCTTGTTTGCCCTAGAGGAAGGCAGGTTATTAGGGCATATAATATCAAAAGATGGGATCAGAATCGACCCGGAAAGAATTCAGGCTATCCTCCAAATCCCTTACCCAAGAAACACAAAAGAATTACAAGGATTCCTCGGAAAAATCAACTTCCTGAGAAGATTTATCCCCAATTTAGCCGAGCTAACAAGGCTATGGAGAAACATGCTAAAAAAGGACGCCAAGGTGAGATGGTCCCTTGAGGCCAAGCAAGCTTTTGAGAGTATAAAAAACGACCTTGACTCAAACACCCGTCCTTACCAGTCCTCAATTTGACAGAGACTTCATCATTTTCTCTTTCTCATCAGAACATACCATAGCCGTAGTCCTTCTACAGAAGGATGATCAGGGCAATGAGAAACCAATAGCTTTCTTCAGTCGAGCTTTGAGAGATGCACCCCTAAAATTTCAGATCATGGAAAAGTAAGCCTATGCCCTGGTCAAAGCCATCAAAGACTTCAGAATTTACATCCTCTACTCCCATGTGATCGCATATGTCCCTAATGTTGTTGTAAAGGATATACTAATTCAAGAAGGATTGGAAGGAAGAAGAGGCAAATGGATTGCTAGCATCCTTGAATACGACATTGAGATAAAGCCCACCAAGCTTGTAAAAGGACAAGGGCTAGCCAAGCTAATGGCCGAAACAAACTTCCAAGCACTAGACATCAATCAGCTGGACGATGAAGCGGAGTTGGTCACTCCACAGATCAGTGATACCTTCACACAGTCCCCTTGCTATTCTGATGTTTGCTTTGTATTGTTAAACCTGTGCGCTCCCCCAGGATTGTCCAGAACTAAGAAAAGATTTTTAATAATGAAATCATCAAACTTCTGTGTCATAGATGGTGCGTTGTTTTGGAAAAATTATGAAGGCATTTTTCTTAAATGTTTAACTATAGATGAAACTAACAGCGTCATGAGAGAATTTCATGCAGGTGACTGTGGAGGACACTTATATTGGAAATCTACGGCGGACAAGATGTTACGAGCTAGTTATTACTGGCCTTCTCTGTTTGCAGATGTGAAAAGATTTATTGCCTCACGCCACAAATGCCAAATCTTTGAAGGAAAGAGAAAGCTATTGCCTCTGCCCCTAAAGCCCATTTCAACCGAGAAACCTTTTCAACAATGGGATCTTGACTTCATTGGAGAAATTCATCCATCCTCCTCAGGCTAGCACAAATGGATTTTAATAGCCACTGACTATTTCACCAAATGGATTGAAGCCATCCTGTGTAGGCAAGCCAATGACTCCACCATTATCCAGTTCCTTGAAAGCAACATCCTTTCTAGATTTGGCTGCCCGGAGAGAATCAATGCCTACAACGCTGCTGCTTTCAAGTCTAAGAAAATCATTAACTTTTCCCACAAATACCACATTACCTTAGGTCACTTCACAGCCTACTACCCGCAAGGTAATGGCTTGGCCGAGTTTTCCAATAAGAGCCTCATCAATATCATAAAGAAGATGCTAGAAGAGAGCAAAAAGAACTGTCACAAAAAGCTCACCAATGCCCTGTGGGTAGACCGAATGTCCACCAAAAAATCCATCGGGATGAGCCCCTATGAACTTGTGTATGGCATGGAAGCCAAGTTTCCTTCATCTCTGGGCATACCTACTATCAAACTGTTGCAAGAACTTGAGGCTGAACCAAACGACATGCAAAGAAGAATTAATCAGACCATTCACATTCAGCAAACCAGAGAAGAAGTTTTCAATAGAGCTCAGGGTCTACAAGAAAAACTCAAGAAAATGTTCGATAAGAGAACTAAAGCAGAGGATTTCTCGGTAGGCAGCAAAGTTCTAAGGTGGGATGCAAGAAGAGAATACAAGGGCAAACATGCAAAATTTGATTTTTTGTGGAAAGGTCCATACGTTATCAGCGCTGTGCAAGGCAATAACACCTACTTTCTCAAATCTTTTGATAACAGCACAGCGGAGGAGGGCCCGATCAATGGCCGGATGCTGAAACACTACAATGATCCTCCTGCTTGAAAGAGCAGATGGTAGTTGGTTTGTACATATTTGTATATATCAGTTTTGTCTTTTTAGAGTTTATAATACTGAAATCACATGGAAGAAAGTAGGAGGCGCTTTCCAGTTTTGTAGAAGACAACAAGAAACTAAAAACCAAGGCATTCTGGCCTGCTGTTCTTGACTTCTCACAAGGAGAAACCATCCGCGAGTGGAGCCACTTTTAGCTTCCTGCTGCAGCAGGTTATTCATTTTTCATGATTGGCATTTTATAGGCCAAATATGTCGTACTTTGCTTGCTGCAATGCTCCATATTTGTTTAGCAGTCTCCAAGTGAAAAAGGCTAATTCAAGTTCATCCAATTGCCTTCAAATTTTGTAAAGTTATCCCAGTATCGCCACTTTTCAGTTAAAGGGAGGTCCAAACAGTTTAATCTTGGTCTCCCTAGGTTTAGATTTCCTGTTTTAGAATATAGAGATTGTAAATCTGTCCAAACAGTTTAATCTTGGGAGATTCTTAGATAGGTAGAGAAGCAGAGGAGCCCAACAGCTTAATATGGGCTCTGGAAGAAATAAGGGTAGTATGTAGATATGAAAGCATCAAAAGAAAAATGAATGACAGGTTTGCAAGTCTAAGTGCACCCCCAAACAAAAGAAGAAAAAATGCTAGGTAAGTAGGCTGGGTAGGTAGTTCTGAGGTTGTTGAATTGCTGACCAGTTCCAGGTTTTCAGGTGTCATATCATTCAGGACATAATCAACAAGGATTTGTATGCAAGAAACTCAAAAGAGGTATAACTGACTCCCCTTCTCTGTTCTCCCCAATCATTAACTAACTTCCCCAAAAGAGGTCAAGATCTGCTTGACACCTCTTAAGTTCCATCATCTTCATAGCACTGGCTTGAGTAAAGATCTGCTTTACTCCAAGTTGTTCCATATTTTCTCTTAAGTATGGTCCTACCCCCTTAATAGCCTAATCTCTCCTAAACTTAGCGCTTTCTTACCATCTCCATATTAACCACTAACATTATTATTTAGCTCCCTATTCTTCCCATCCCCTTATTAATATTAAGTAAAATCCCCCTACGTAATATCCCTCCCCCTGGTTGAAAAATAGCCATAAGTACTCCCGGGAATTGCTCAGTTTATCTGAAACTCAGCAAGAACCGTTGACCTCCAAAACCACCTCCCAGATACAATGGACTCCTTCCAAAGTATAAAATCCCTCTGAGGAAATCAGACCCCTTCCGAAACCTCCAATGCCCTTCACACCCACTTACTTACTCTTTCCTTCCAAAACTTACACTCTATAGAACCTTAAAGCCTGAATCGCATCGCAACATCACACTTTCATCTCCATGCAGGTCATCACCCATCTGTCTCCGCTGATGCGATATTGCGATATTGCCGATCGGCGGTCACAAGCGCCGAGTGTCCAACTCATTCACCCCTCCGTTCTCCGCCGATGCGATATTGAGATATCGTCGATCGGCAGTCGCGAGCGCCGAGTGTCCAACCCAAGCACCCCGTTCCCCGCCCACGCGATATTGCGATATCGCATCAGAGTTTCTTCATCACATTACCTCCATTATTTCACCACGTCGCTTTGTACCAGGGACCCACAGCTGACGTCATCCGCCGTACAGCTGATGCCATGCTTACGTCAGCAGCCAGAAAGCCGAAAACTTCGCGCAGGAAGAAAAATCGCACTTCGGAGCTCCAAATCAAGAAACAGAGGCGCAGGAATCTTCAGGGAATCTTCTGATTTCTTAGCCCATTGCGCGCCGAAAAGCCCGAAAATCGCTCGATCGTGCCAAAAAGATCCGGTTTAAAGACAGCAGCAGATCAATCACAGAGTTTAAAGTGTATCAGATCAAATCATCAGGCATCAAGCATGTGAAAGAGTATCAGTCGATGGCGGGAGCCATCAATGTAGCGGCAAAGAGTATCAGCGAATATCTTGAGTAGCAGCCCGAAGCAGGAGAATATTTAATATCTTCCAGTAGATTCATAGAAAGAGGGCGAAACTACTTGAAGCTCTCAAATCGTAATTATTGCACATTTAATTCACACCAGAGCTGAACGGCAGTTCTCGAAGCACAATCACTTCAGCAGCACCACATTTGGTCCCCAAGGGCCACCTCGTCACCTGTTCCGATCCAGCTGCCCCCAGTGCAGCCAAAAAGATTTACTTGCATTTAATTCCAAGCAACACTTAGATTTTTGAAGACTTCTAAGCAGACCTGTCGAGGTCACTTGTAATGATGTTTTTCCGATATTTTTCTTATAAATACCACCCTGAGCAATGTTGTGAGGGGTTGGTTGGTTGGTAGTAGTTGTTGGTCAGTCTTCTTTCCAGCATTTTCTCTTAGCAAAGACTCGCACTGTAACTGTCATAATTTCCATAATCAAAGATTGCTGAAAGCATGGATTGCGAAACTACTTGATGTTTTCTCTTGCCCAAGGAATGATCACGGAATTCCTGTGCTTCTACATGATCCAATAAGTGTTCCTCTCCTCTGTCTAATTTTATCTTTTTACCACCTTTCCACCTTTCTAAATTGCAAGAAAAAATAATAGCTTAAGATTTGTTTCATTACACCTTAAGTTCAATTTCTGCGTTTTTCAATGTTTTCTTCAGAAACAGTTATGAGCTTGTATTCTTAAATGATCTGGTTTACGCTGTTTCTTTCACATATGAGTGCATGTCTTAGGAATTCTTAATTGCTCCTGGATCCCATTCATCCATTTCTCCCCTTTGTCAGCATGATGAAATGATTCTCCTTTGCCTTTCATCCTTGATGTCCACTCCGTACTTTCAGCAGACAGAAAATCGTATCCTGTGTGGCTATCCCGCTCCATATCCTCTTGTGACCAAGAAAACGCTCGCAAGCCTGAATCTGTGACTCCATGCCCAATGGTTCAAAACTTATCACACCTTACCGTGCCTCTTTGTTCGAGAATCCTACCTTCTTTCCAACCACAATCAACACTCCCTTGAAGTCAGAAAGCTAGCCTAAAATCATCAACTAAGGTTGAATTAAAAGGAGAGAGCCCTATCCGATTGCAGGTGGGCTAGAACCTGCAATCAAAAGATTGGTTTGTGATTACCTCGGCTGTATCCCTATTAGGATCCTAGGGACAACCTGAGTGTTAACACACAGGAAAAGTGATAGTGCCTGAAAATCATAATGATCAATAGCTAGAACAACAACCACAACAACAACAAGCACTTCAAACACCTGAAAGTGGTGTTAGAAGACCTACTAGGATAAGTTGACCTGCTGAAAATACTCTCATTCATTATATTATGTATTGTAGACTGATTCTGGTGAACCAGAATGTTATGAAGAAGTAGTGCAGGTAGAAACCAGGAAGAAGTGGGAGCAAGCCATGAAAGAAGAGATGGACTCCTTGGCACATAACTAAACATGGGACTTAGTCAAGTTGCCTGCAGGTAAAACAACATTGCAGAATAAATGGGTTTACAAGTTGAAGGAAGAAGATGGAGGTAGAAAACGGTATAAAGCTAGACTTGTGGTGAAAGGGTTTGCACAGAAAAGGCATACAGACTTTGATGAGATATTTTCTCATGTTGTGAAAATGACTTCAATTAGAACTATTCTAAGTCTAGTAGCTACTAAAGATTTAGATATTGAGCAGTTAAATGTTAAGACAACCTTTCTCCATGGGGATTTTGAGGAAGAGATATATATGCAACAACCACAAGGATATGAGGTAAAAGGCAAGGAGAAACTAGTGTGCAGGTTGAAGAAGAGCTTGTATGGCTTAAAACAATATCCAAGGCAGTGGTATCTAAAATTTGATAGGTTTATGTCTGAACAAGGTTATATTAGGTGTCACTCTGATCATTGTGTTTATCTCAAAAGGAAAATGATGGCAACTATATTAAATTGTTGTTGTATGTATATGACATGCTTGTTACAGGGTCTAACGTGTAGGAAATAAATGTGCTTAAAAGGAAATTAGCAAACTCATTTGCAATGAAGGATTTGGGTGCTGCAAAACAAATCCTTGGTATGAGAATAACTAGAGATAGGAAGAATCACAAATTAATATTGTCTCAAAGTGAGTACATAGAAAAGGTGTTGAAAAGGTTTAATATGCAGAATGCAAAACCAGTTGGTATACCTTTGGTTAGCCATTTCAAATTAAGTAAGGAGGCATGTCCCAAGACTCAAGAAGAAATAGCTCATATGTTTAAAGTTCCATATGCATCAGCAGTTGGAAGCTTAATGTATGCAATGGTTTGCATAAGGCTTGATATTGCACATGTAGTGGGAGTTGTAATTAGGTACATGAACAATCTTAGAAAGAACTATTTGGATGGAAGTGAAGTGAGTTCTCAGTATTGACGGGACCACAAAATAAGCATTATTTTTGGTGGTTCAACATTGCTCTACGGATTGTTGATGCAGTATGGTAGCGAATAGGATAGCAGAGGGAGATACATGTATGATATTTACTGTTAGGATGGAATAGTCGTCAGTTGGGTTTTTTCAAATCCAAAGTGTTGTTGCACTCAACCAAAGATAGTTGTTTGTGTGGTTTTTTATGCTACAAGGGCTAGTAAAGAAATGACTTTGGTTCGAGTTTTGGATGATTGGGTAAGAGCAGGGTTGGGCAGGTATACAGTGAAGCAGAGTGCCAATCTTGAAAGAAACTCTCATTTCATTCCAAGCCTAAACGATATACACTTTCAAGTACCTTTCATAGTAGCGTTGGAAGAGGACAGTTGAAGCTGGAAAAGATACACACTAGCCAAAATCCTGCAGATATGTTAACAAAATTTGTAACCAGGGAGAAATTGAGAATCTGCTCAGTTTCAATTGGTCTTAAAGTATGATGAAGAAGATGAGAAACAACTAGGTCCAAAGTGGAGTCATTGTCTAGCAAGTGAGGCAGTGGTGGAGTTGCTACAATCAGTCTCCAAGTGGGAGATTGTTGGGTGTGGAGCATGATTATCTTCTGTATTCAAAGGTTTCAACTGGATGTATACCCCAGGAAGACTGTACACCCCTCCACGCAGGGGAGTGCGGGGGGGACTTGTCCCCCACGTAGGGGTCCACGGGGGTAAATCCCCCCTGGCTCGGGGGTTCGAGGGCCAACGGTCCCCCGACGGGGGTTGGGGGCAACACCCCTGAAGCTAAAAATAGATGTAAAATTGCCTTGCAAAAGTCTATTAATTTCTAGTCAATCCGGGCCGTTCATTAGGTGGATGATCTGACGGTGGAAGTTATGTTTAGTTTAGGGTTGTTTTCCCTAGAAAGCAACCCCTCACTATATATGAGGGAATTGTATTGCGTCTATATAGATCTGTATTCTGAGTGAGGAAGAGAGAGAAGATCGAGAGCGAAGAGGGTGTTATAGCGGATCTGTTGTAGGTTGTATCTCTTCAGTTTGCTGGATAATATAATAAAAGAAGGACTGGGCGTTTCTCCATGGATGTAGCCCAAATTGGGTGAACGACGTATATTTGTGTCTCTCTTGTTTTATGCATTTTTTGTGTTTATATTTATGCAATATTTTATGTGTTCCATTGCTCTGTAATATATAATTTTCTAACATCATGTCAATTTCGGGAATCGACTTGCCGCCAAGGCCCCAAGTCCCACAACCCCCTATGTAGGCAAGTCGATTTTAGCTCCACGACCCACGTAGTTCGTTGCCTGTGCAAGCCGACCCTGATTTTGATTTTTTTTTTTAATTTAATTTATTTGAAGTTTTTTTTTTATTATGAAAAGTTTTTTTTAAATGTTTTTTTTGTAAGTCGAAGATTTGTATTAATCAAAAAAATATACAGAGATATCAAAATGCATTTGGTCTCACCTCGACCAGGTTGGTTGACCAATGTTATAACCATGCAACATACAAAAATCAAAATGCCTAGCTGAGAAGTCCACAACCTTAGAGGCCTAACATACCAGAAAACAAAAAGAACTAGAAAGGCATCGGTTACCATAATCAGTCATCAGAAGTGATTGAAGCAAGATTATCTAGCCCCATTCCTAGAGGAGGACGAGGGTGATACATGCAATTAACATGATGCTCAAAGTGTGCATCTTACAGCTTTTCGACTTTCTCCATCAACATATTTTTCCCACACGAGAGAACTATGACTCTTTCATGAACATGGCATTAGCAATAGTGGATTTGCTCAAACTTGGTCATAACTGCGTCAGGATCCTCCTTTCGAGAAATATCATGAGATTCTAGCAAGACAATGATAGATTTTACCAACGCTTGAAGCATCATCTAACTCCCAGTACACAGAGAAGAAGCGCAACATGCTGAAATTGCATGACCTTAGATGTGGCTTTGTCCTCGTGTGGCCATGGATCGACCATGACCCAATCCTGTGCATCCTTTGGAAACACCTCGACCACTCTAAATTAACATTATGTTTCCTTTTCCCACCACATAACGAACCAAGGAATTTTGGCCCCCACGAGCTCCATGACCCCCACACCCAGTGTCACACAATGAACAAACAACCAGTCTGTTGCTGCCACCACCCACGTTCATTACACCACCCTAAATGCCTTCCTAAAAAATTAACCCTTCCCCAAGTTGCGATGCTTCCGCCTTTGCCTAAACCGGGGCACGTGAGGAGTGTGGCCTTGGTTTCATGTTGAAGTTCAAGAAGAAGCCCAAACCCCAAAGGTTATCCCCAATCCATGCCAAGGACCACTACGATAAACCAAATAGCACATAGTTGGAAATGACACACTCAATCAAATGACTACCCTCCATAAGATGCCCAAAAATCCACACAGTAGATAGTGAAGTAAAGGGAATTCGATGTCACAGATCGCCCCTCCTTAAATTCACCACTAGACAAAAACTGAACTATACTAGAGCATGCAAATAGACCCTCTGCTGGAAAGGCCAGAGGGTGACCTTCGAACTATGCACACGAATGGTTAGAGAAACGGGTTCCCAGAGTCTCAACCAACACTAGAGCCACAGGGCTACATCGAAAGGGGGTCTTTTATTAGTGGCCTCAGGAGGGGAGAACCAAGGGGTGTCTACACCATAAAAATAACACCCCACTAGCACCAATTCTGCCATCCAAACAAAACCAATGCCACCAAAAGTCCAGGTGTCGTTTAAATAAGCAACATACTCCTTATACAAATGACCAAAGAACCACCATACATAATGCCAAGGTGAGAAACCATGCAGACCCACTGAAACCAGACCCAAAACCAATCAAAACCTCAAACAACATGCCCTTTGATTTAGGAAGAAGAGGGAAAGTTTCATTGAGTGCAATAAGGAAATAAAGGTTATCAAATTGAGCCCATGGGAGGAATGATAAACATACGACCGTGACCCTAACTAGATGACCCAAATATATAAGAGCACCGAGGAATTCACATCCCTTCGAGAGCCAAAAAATGACAAGATAACTTTGTGCACCAATCTACTTAACTAGATAAGCGTCGATGCCATTGAACCTCAAGACAATACAAATCCATTGCACACAGACTAAGGAGGATCTTTCAGACATATGAGCTCAAGGCTATTAACTACCGCATGGTGGAGGGGTTGTAAGCTTTCCCTCTCTCGATTAAACCAAGAGCCAAATGTCATTATTCACATGACGACTCAAACCCATAGTCTTACACCCCTTGGGGGAAAATTGTTTTT
>APFE031174267.1:0-14220 GCA_000404065.3 Pinus taeda | reverse complement strand
AAAATAAATTCATAATGGAAAAGAAGTTTTCTTTAGTATGTAAAACACATAAATGAGGCTCCTCTAGAAAAAGCAAGAAGCATGTTAAGTAAAGCCAATTTGTAACAAGATTTGCGGGTAGAAATAGTTTCTATCGCTTTTTATCTCGTAAATAAATCACCATTAGGTGCATTCTATTGTAAAATTCCTAAATAAGTATGACTCTATCTTACTTACCACTGGAATCCTCGGCCGGAGTTCAGCTTGGGCGTTGCCTTCGCCAACCTGTCGAAAAAACAAAATAAAAAGGTTATATATTCTAATCTTTCTCATCAGTTAAATCATTTTATTGGTATTGTTTAAGTTAGGAAATAAATCCACGTAAATCTAATATAAATTTGAATAGGTTAAATTAATATAAAATTTTATAAAATTAAAAATAAATTCATAATGGAAAAGAAGTTTTCTTTAGTATGTAAAACACATAAATGAGGCTCCTCTAGAAAGAGCAAGGAGCATGTTAAGTAAAACCAATTTGTAACAAGATTTGTGGGTAGAAAAAGTTTCTATTGCTTTTTATCTTGTAAATAAATCACGTGCATTCTATTGTAAAATTCCTAAATAAGTATGACCAAGTTATCTTGGCATTTTTTCAAATTAAAAAAAAAAAAATGGTTGTAAATCTTATGTGTTGAGCACACACTTATACTTCATACTTTACTGAGTGTGTGTGCTACTTTTTACTTCACATGGTTTACTTTTTGCTTCTACCTTCACCAAGCTTTATTGTTCCTTCCATCTTTACTAAGTTTTCTCACTACTTCGACTTTCATAAAGTCCAACTAAAATTTGAATCTCCGAATGAAATTTATGACAAGTCTCCCAAAGCTTCTTTCTTTTAGTATCATCCCAAGAATGAACTTTTACAACATGCCACATATTTGATTTTTCAAAAATGATTCTGAAACTTTTACCTAAGGCACTTATGTATGCCTCCTTAGACCTCTAAAAGTTTTACAATATGGAGAGTCCCAAAAAATAAGTTATAAAAAAAATTCCAAGTCGACATATTTGAAACTGATTTACGGAGCAATAAAGAACCCAAACTTCCATAGGTAATATCTCATAAAGTGTAATGAAACAATGCCTAAAATTTTGATCACATGTACTTAAAGATATTTCCCCTGTCTCCTCAAAATTTCTTGGTTTGAAACATCCAAAAAAAATGTAATAGCAAAAATTCCAACCTGCCCTATTTAAAACTAATATTAGGAACATTCATGAACCCTAACTTCCAAAGGGAATATCTCATAAAATAATACAAACCAATTCCCAAAACATTTACCACATGTATTGAGATATGTCACCTCTATCTCCTAAAAATTTGATGGTCTGAAACATTGTAGAAAACAAGTTATAGCAAAAATCCTGAGATGGCTCATTTGAGGCAGATTTTTAGACCAATCACAAAGGCTGACTTCCACAACATATATTTCCAAAATCATAGCAACCCAAATTCTAAAATTTTAACCATACGTTCCCCTTAACTCTCTTAAATATGCCCAATATTTTACTATTGGAAGCAGTCCAGGAAATATTTATAGAGAAAATGACAAGATGACTTGTTGACTCCACAAACTACATTTTCATTCACATACATTTTCATTCCAAAGCTTAATAATTTTACATGATATCATGACCCTTCATTAAAAGACATGTTAATTCAAAAAGTGACATCAATTCAATAATTAAATAATTAATTCCCTTTTTTATTTCATTTTTCCAAATGCCATGAGCTTCATATGCCATGGGTCTGAAACCACTATTTCAATTTTTGACTCCTTATTTTTCAAAAGAACACATTTTTTAATATACTTGGATACTTATATATACTATCAATAATATAATCCCTTTTACATCAATGAGAAAGTTGTTTCAATCATCTCCCCCTTCGTCATTGATGGCAATCCCACAATGAAACACATAATCCACCGAGGCTTTCCCTGAACTTGTGCTTCTCCTTAATCACTTAGTGATGAGATAAATATTACTCCCATTGTTGTCTCAAATTTTCAAATGTCTCTTTGGGAAGAGGTCTTGTGAAACTATCTTCAATCTAGTCTGTGGTGGAAATATATTTCAACTTGACATTTTGTTCTGCTACTTGTTCTCTTAAGAAGTGATACTTGATTAGAATGTACTCTCTTTTCAAGTGCATAACGTGATTTTTTGAAATATTTATTGTGCTTTTGTTGTCACAAAGTGTTGAAATTGGATGATCATATTCTACATTAATATCTCTCAGTGTTTTCTCCATCAAAAGAACTTGTGTGCAACATGATTCTAATGATATATTCTTGGCCTCTGTTTTGGATAAAGAAACTGAAGATTGTTTCTTGACCAATCGAGACACTAAATTGTTGCCCAAAACGAATGCTCCTCCATTTGTGCGTTTCCTATCATCTAGCACTCCCTACCTAATCTGCATCCATATATGCTACTAGAGTAAAATATTCACCTCTTGAGTACCACAAGCCAAATTCAAGGGTTCCCTTTAGATAGGAATCTTCTTTTCACTACTTGCAGTAGAGTTTATTTTGATGCAGCTTGAGACTATGTAACCAATCCTACTAGTTTCATAATTTATGGCCTTGATTTTGTCACATAGTAGGCTTCCAATCATTAACTTGTACAATGTTTTATTTTCTTCTCAAGATTCATCATATTTACTCAATTTACAACCTATGACCATGGGTGTGCTGACCAATGCACAATATTCCTTGATGTACTTGGTTTGTTAAATGAATAGCCCTTTGTTGGATTGAGAAATTTCTAAACCAAGAAAAAATAATTGTTCACCCAGCATAGAGATCTCAAATTCCTTTTTCATTTCCATTACTAACTCTTTTCACGTTTTTTCATACCCTCTCCAAAAATAATATCATCTACATATACCACGATAATCAATTGATTTTCTCCTTCTTTCTTGATGTAGAGATTATTTTTTGTAATTCCTCTTTTGAATCCTTATTGTTTAGATATTTTTTAAGTCTTAAACACTAGGCTCTGGCAGCTTTCTTTAGCCCATAAAGTGTTTTCTTCAATTTGCGTGGATGATCCTTATTTTTTTATAATAAGAACCATTCTCATTGTTCAATGTATACTTATTCCTCTATATTTCCATTGAGAAAGGACGATTTGACATCTATTTGATAGAATCTGAGGTTCTTGAAACTTGTAAGTGCCAAAAATAATTTAATAGGTTATAGTCTTTCAATGGGGGCAAATATTTCTTCAAAATCAATACCTTCAACTTGAGCATAGTCTTTTCAAACTAAACTTTCTTTATTTCTTATTACTTGACCATCTTCATTCAAATTGTTTCTAAAAACAAACCACATGGTGTCAATCACTTTTTTATTTTTTGGTCTTGAAACAATTTCCCATGTCTCACTCTTCTCAATTTAATTTAGCTCTTCTTCCATATAATCAAACCATTGCTTGTCTTCACTAGCTTCTATGAAATTATTAGTCTCAATTTTAGATAGAAAGGAGAAATGTACATGTTATGATCCATTTGCTAATCTTTGTCTATTTCGGACTCATGTATCTTAATCACCAATAATTAGATTTTCCTTAATGATTCTCATGGATGAATATTGATGTTGTCTTTGTATCTTGATGTTTTGTTTCTTCTTCTTCTTCTTCTTCTTCCTTGCAACTCGTCATTTTTGAATGTTTATTTGTTTGTGATTTCTCATTTTAAGGAATTGCTTCATCCATTTAAACGTTTTTACTTTCTACAATTTTTGCAATGATTTGTTGTAACATCTATAAGCCTTCAATCTTGATGAATAACCAAGAAATATACCTTCACCAACTCTAGAGTTAAAATTTCCTAAATCCTCGTCATCTCTCTTTATGTAGCACTTTCTCCCGAAAGCTTTGAAGTATTTGACTGCTACTAGTCTATCCTTTTATAGTTCATAAGGTGTTTTGTTGATTTTGAATTTGATTTACCCTCTATTCAAAATGTAGACTATGGTCCTAACCGCTTCTCTCCAAAACATGTTTGATATCTTTGATCCATCCAGATTTTATGTTTATGTTTTTCCTTTCTGCCACTCTATTCTATTGTGTAGTTCTTGTAACTAAAAGAATGTCTTTTTATTCCACGAGACTCACAAGACTCTTCAAATTCATTTGAGATAAATTCACCTCCTTGATTTCATCTCAAGTACTTGATTTTTAAATCAGTTTTATTTTCAAATAAGAATTTGAAAGCTTTAAACTTCTCAAATGCGTCTAATTTACATTGAGGAAGGCAACCCATGTCATCCTTGAGTAATCATCAATGAGAAACATGAAGTAATTTTCACCTTGTAGACTTTGTGTTCTTGAAGGCCCACAAAGATTTATATGAACATCTTCCAGTGAATTCATTATTGAGTACGCATTTCTCTTAAAGCTTGTCCTTATCTACTTCCCATGCTAACACTACCCACAAATAGTGTTTGAAGGTTTTGTAATCTTTAGCATGTCTCTCACTTATTCTTTGGTGTTGATTTTCACTTGAGTATCAAAGTTCATATGGCCCATTCTTATATTTCATAACTAGCTTTAATATAGTAGTACCATATAACATTTTTCTCCCTTTATCTCATTAAGGATGTATACACTATTTTATTTTTTATTTGCATATGCAACTAATTTTCCTATGCATTCCTTCCTTATCTCACAACCATGATAATAAAATGTGAGAATGTGTCCGTGATCACACATTTTACTTACATGAAAATAATTATGATTCAAACCTTCAACATATATGACATTGTTGTTTTTGTCTTGCCATTATCGAGACTACAAGTACCTTTTCAAGTTATCCTTGCGGTAGAATTATTTACAAATATCACACTACCTTCATGAAATTTTTCCAAAGTGAAAAAATTTCTCTGGCGACCAATCACGCAGCTTCAAAATCCACTATCAATGTACCATTGGATTCCTTTTTTGGGGTATGAAGTGCAGTTTGTACAAGCATAAATTTCTCCTTCTTTAGCTCTTCTTACTTCTTTCTCTCCAAAATTTTGTGTATTCTTTGGTAAGCGTGTCTTCTTCCTTGTTTTGTCTAGTAGATTCTATAATACCACTTCTACAAAAATGTGTTACGTGACAATGTTGTTGCACTAATAACATACAACATTGTAATCAAATAAGGTGGCAAAAAAATTATAGCTTCTATTTGAAAACCCATTAGTACTTGTATTTTTGTTCCATGTGTTAGTATTCCTTGCAAGTGCTCTACAATATATTGCTTTATGACCAAATTGATTGCAAGAAAATCAATAACCAAAAAAGGAGTTTCAGTATCGAGTTGTGCAAACCACCTTGATGGAAAATATCTTATGAATTCTTCAATGTTGTCATTGTGAGAAAGGTCAAGTTTATGTAGAAATTTGTTTTATTTATTCATGTTTCCTTCATTTTAGATGAATATTTTGAGAACATAAGCATAGCTTTTATATTTTCATTCATTTAGTTTCTTTGGTGGCTTTCTATCCAAATAATTTGAATTTTCTTTAGGATTCTTCTTATTCATACCATAGACAAGATCAATCTTAATGAATGGTGAGTTTTGACAACTGACGATTTCATCTAATGTGTTAGTATTCTTTTCAAACTTGAAGCCTCTATTCAACTAAGCAGTTGACTTATCTATTTCCTTTCTTAAGGAAACAATTTTATCTTCTAGCTTCTTGCAATTCTTTTCTTTTTCCTTCAACTAGACTCTCATAAAATTCTTCTATATTTTTTCCTCTTGTAGTTGAACCTTTAGGCTAATAATACCCTATTATCTTTCTTCAAGGATTTATGACATCTTTGATCTTGCATCATGACACTCCTCTTTATATTTCTATAGATACTCCTTTTGTTTCAAATTTGTTTTCTTAATATTCTTTATTTCAAATAGGGCACAAGGAGTTCTTCTTCAAGATCCATTTCTTCACCTGTTTCAATGCTTTCCAAGACAAAAACATGCCACATCATCACGCATCTTCCTTGGTGCCGCATCATAATGACATGTCACCTCACAACATCCCCGACCACATAGCTAACACATGGAAACCCCTTGGGTGTACTTTGACTCATCGCATCAACATCTACCACACCAGGCTCTTATTAGGCTTCGAAATTGTCAGGAGGAAAGCCTGATGTCAGAGTTTTTGAACCTCCTCACACTTGATACTAAATGGAACAACATCCTAATATCTAAAAAAAATTCACCCATGTCACCTCTAGCCATTTCCTATCACTTGGCCTCCTATTGTGCAATCTAATCCATGCCATACCATGTATTCTCACTAAGTCAGTTGCCACATGGCCGAGACATGGAAATTTTATCCCATGTCAGTTTACCACATTACTTGCCACATGGCATGCCTCATGGAAATTCAATATCACCATATTTTTCACATAGAATTTGTATTAGGATTATTATATATAGAGAGTAAACCCTAAATACCAGAGTTTTTCTCTCTTGATACATGACCACCATATGCCTGATGCTTGATTGTTGATATCTATTAATTTTCATCCGCCAAACATTTGGTCTATTTTAATTGACATATATGTCATATTCTGTTAGTGTCAGTGGTTTCATGTCAATTGTTTCTTGGGGTTTAACTAACACCAAATACCCAATGTCTTGATCCATCACTTGACCAGTCCCAAAATCTTCCAATCTCTATTAATTGTTCAACAATGTGGGTTCTATTAATATCAGGGATTCTAGGTAGTGAAATTTCTAACCGATAGGGCACAATATCCAAATGTCTTGATAATAATAACTTGATAACTTGAAACTCCCTCCAACTAGCTCCAAGTCATGGCCCCCGTGTCATCCATTTGACTAAGGGATGAATCCAATGACTTTGTTCCCCAAATTTACAAACTTGTTCCATACAGATCTAGAAATGCAATTGGTCAATCCTTGAATTTCCAAACATCTGCTACATAAATCTATAAATTTAATGAGTTAATCCTTAAATCTTCAAGGCAATCCCCAAATTTTTATGCTTTTAATAAATCTTCCATGCATATTCCAAGGTTTGAAACCTTCGATGATTAGTCCCGAAATTTTTTTCCAAGGAAAGTAGGTTAGAAAGGTAGGGTCAAAGTCTTAGCTTATGTCTATAGACTAGAAGGGAATTTGACAAGAATATAAGCTACCCAAGATACTATTAAAAATTAACTCAAGATAAAATCAAATTTACTGAGAAAAACATTAACATAGCAACAAAACTCAAACATGCAAACATAACACCATGTTTACCCTGGGAAAACATGAACACTAGGAAAATCCCAGCTAAGGGAATTCCATTAGATTCGTTGGCAAAACCATTGGCCAAGTCAGCCAAGTGATCCTTCACGACTCACATCCCTTGGTCCATTACAATAGAGTCTTCACCTAGACTTCTAAAGGCTTCACTCATGAATCCATGGGCACAAAACCATGGGAAACCAAAAAACCATGGGCTCAAAACCACTACTATTGACCTAATCAACATTGACTCTTTCCTTGAGTCAATTTTACCTAAAAATTCCCCCCTTAAACCTTAACTTGGGATTTCCCTTGACCAAATCCAACCAAATCATCTAAGTGAGTTAGCCTCGTTCACTCTATCCCTTGTCCCCCTCAAAGTCTATACCCAAGTTATCGTGCTCCTTATCACCTAGTGCTAACACTAGATTTTACTAGAAATTTCCCATGGTTATGCATGCCTTATGAGGTCTTACAATAGTATGCCTATTTACATGCAATTTGAAAATTTGACTCCATTATGACATTTTTTTATTGATCCAACATTTATGTTACAATCCTCTCACCTTAACATGCTTCCAGCCTCATACTCTTCTATTTAGAGATAATTTTCATGGCTACATCTCACCAATAAAACTATCATCTCATTGAAACATTTTTCCAAACCCTTTGCGAGCATCCTTGACATATATTTCCATGGCTTTCGACCATGATTTCCTATGGCATAAAACATGCAAGCCCTCAATCTCTATCACGTGTTGTATTTTGTAATCGATACAACATTGTTCCATAATCTCTTCATTCCACTACTCACAATGTCCTATGCTAGGAATTCTCAAGCTTCTATAACATCGTTGTGATCTTCGCCAATTGTTGTTGGGCATTGGAGCACATGCTACTAATAAGTGTGAAAAATTGTAACTGCAAAATATAATTCCTGAAAATATCACTCTCTCCTTGGAGTATAAACTCCACTCCTTAAGGTATAAAATCCTGATGGTGTGATTGGTAGGATCCTTTGCAACAATCGTTCCAATGAGACTCCCATAGTAGTTTACCATAGAATATCTAAGAAGGTTCCATGCTTCCTTTTCACTATGACTCTCCTCATGTGACCCTATCCCTAGTTGTACCTTCACCTGATCCCCTACAGTACTATCGACTAATGCATTTCTCACATTAATTTCTCCTACAACCATATTGATGGGCCCATTTATCTCATTGCTAATAATTTCATTCACTCATGGCCACCATAGTTGACTCGAATACTGTAAGTCAAATGGCCCATTCTAGTTGTGTTTATAAATGTCTCAACCACATCGAGCTTTGTCCTCTACAATAACATGTCTTGCCTTCATTAGCTTGCACTTGCTTCCAATGAGAATTTTGATAATTCCCACATCAAGTACATGTGAAGTTCTTCTAGCCAGCGATAGATGTTTTGGAAAGTCTTGTACCTACTGTAGGGATATGAAAATTTTACATCATTGAATTATTCCTAACTAGTCATGCACTTTACACAGCCTCCACATGGATCCTCTCCTCTATGTTCCATAGTGAGGTGGGTTCCTTCGAATTTCTTCAACTATAACTTTCCACTCTATAGTCTACACAAATCTCTTCAAAAAATGGTTTTCCAAGTATCCTTTATGCATCGGTCACACATAGGCACAATTCTTCACATTTTTCACTAGGAAAAAATAACCCTTGGCAATAGAGGCATCCCCCTAAAGCCCCACTCAGATCTGATACCATCTTAAAAATTAACTAGAGAGAAAACCAAATTTACTAAGATAAACATTAACACAACCAGAAAACTCAAATGCGCAATCATAACACCATGTTTACCCTAGGAAAACCCCAACTCTAGGGAGAAACCCAGCTAGCATAATTCCATTTTATACCTTGGACAGAACCCTAGCCAAACCAGCCAAGTGAGCCTTCACTATTGGCATCCCCTATCCCATTACAATAAAGTATTCACCTAGCCTTTTAAAGGCTTCATCACATAAATCCATGGGAACAAAACCATGGGAAACCAAAAAACCATGGACCCAAAACCACTATTGTTGACCTAGTCAACATTGACTCTTTCCCCAAGTCAAGTTTACCTAATAGATACTTCATGAAACTATAGAGACCTTCACCAGCCATGGGGGTACCCATATACTTCATATCTCAAGCATAAACCGATCAATTCTCAAATGAATTCAAAGAAGTCATTGTATATAATTTTCCTCCTCTAAAGCCTCCATGCCTTCTCTCTCAATCTAGTGTATCCTTACAACTAATCAACAATCCAATTAGGTGTACATCATGGATTTTTAAACCTCTAGTTGGCCTCGTAAATGGACAAACACTTTCACTTACTGGAAACTTCAAACCCTTTAAGAGGCTTCCACCATTCAAGAGTTCCTTCCTGAATTCAAGAGTTCCTTAGTGAACTCTATAGTACTTTATTTTAGCGATTTTGATAGAAATACTTATTTTGAGTCTCCTCTTTGAAATGAAGGCTTCTACTCTTACACCTAATTCCACACCAACAATGACCTTCTAATTACCACAAACATTTAACTCAAATATTTTTTGATCTAACCAGTCCTAACCAAACCCACTTGTTAAGAGTCACAAAGGGCCTTTCATACCAAAACAAACCATCCTAGTTTTGCACAAGGTTGAGGATTCATCCTCCCCTATCTTCTTAGTCTTAACTTCATATAAGATAAGGCCTATAGAAATGATGAAATATTAACCAATACCAAGACTAAAATCTAACAATCCCATTCTCTTAAAAATAGATGATAGGAGAAGATAAGGATCCAAAAGCAAGAATATGAAGGCTATATAGCCATTAAAACCAAATTTATCATTTCATTTCTTAGACAACCTCGCATAGCCCATAATACTCATTCGGAAGACAAAAACATAACTAGTGCAAATCATTAACATTATTTCTTTTTCATTAATAGGATTTAGATTGCAGAGATGCATCCCACAAGTCTACTTATCTAATCTTAATTATTCGTTTAAGACCTCCAGTCCCTACAAGCGTGCATAGATTATCTCACAAACCATTTTTTATTTGAACCCTTCCACATTTTATTATGGAAATATTTGTATAATATCATAGTAGCTTTGGTGAAATTGACAAAATAGTACCCTAGGTTGCACCAATTTTTGAAATCAATTGTTAAGTACACAAAATCGAAGGAAGACTCAACTTCATCTGAGCCCACACTAGTGAAGATACTTTTCATTGTCATTGTGGTGGCAATATGTTTCAACTTGACATTTTGTTCTACTACTTGTTCTTTTAAGTAGTGATAATTGATTACAATGTACTCTCTTATCAAGTGCATAACGTGATTTTTTGAAATATTTATTGTGCTTTTGTTGTCACAAAGTGTTGAAATTGGGTGATCATACTCTACCTTAATATCTCTCAGTGTTTGCTTCATCAAAAGAACTTATGTGCAACATGATGCTAATGATATATACTTGGCCTCTCTTTTGGATCAAGAAACTGAAGATTATTTCTTGACCAATCGAGACACTAGATTGTCACCTAGAAAGAATGCGCCTCCACTTGTATGTTTCCTATCATCTAGCACTCCCTACCCAATCTGCATCCATATATTCTACTAGAGTAAAATATTCACCTCTTTAGTACCACAAGCCAAATTCAAGGGTTCCCTTCAGATAGGAATCTTCTTTTCACTACTTGCAATAGAGCTTATTTTGATGCAGCTTGAGACTATGCAACCAATCCTACTAGTTGCATAGTGTATGGCCTTGATGTTGTCACATACTAGGCTTCCAATCATTAACTTGTACAATGTTTTATTTTCTTCTCAAGATTCATCATATTTACTCAATTTACAACCTATGACCATGGGTGTGCTGACCAATGCACAATATTCCTTGATGTACTTGGTTTGTTAAATGAATACTCCTTTGCTAGATTGATAAATCTTTAAACTAAGAAAAAATAATTGTTCACTAAGCATAGAGATCTCAAATTCCTTTTGCATTTTGCATTACTAACTATTTGCACATTTTTTTCATACCCTCTCCAAAAATAATATCATCTACATATACCACGATAATCAATTGATTTTCTCCTTCTTTCTTGATGTACAAATTATTTTTAGTAATTCCTCTTTTGAATCCTTGTTGTTGTAGATATTTGCTAAGTCTTAAGCACTAGGCTCTCGAAGCTTGCTTTAGCCTATAAAGTGCTTTCTTCAATTTGCATACATGATCCTTATTTTTTGATAATAAGAACCCTTCTCATTGTTCAGTGTATACTTCTTCCTCTAGATTTCCATTGAGAAAGGCCAAATTGACATCTATTTGATAGAATCCGAAGTTCTTGAAACTTGTAAGTGGCAAAATTTTTTTAATAGGTTATAGTATTCCAATGGGGGAAAATATTTCTTCAAAATCAATACCTTCAACTTGAGCATAGTTTTTTCAAACAAAACTTGCTTTATTTCTTATTACTTGACCATCTTCATTCAACTTGTTTCTAAAAACAAACCATGTGATGTCAATCACATTTTTATTTTTTGGTCGTGAAACAATTTCCCATGTCTCACTCTTCTCAATTTAATTTAGCTCTTCTTTCATATCATCAAACCATTTCTTGTCTTCACTAGCTTCTACGAAATTATTAGTCTCAATTTTAGATAGAAAGGATAGATGTGCATGTTATGATCCACTTTCTAATCTGTGTCTAGGCCACACTCATGTATCTTAATCACCAATAATTAGATTATCCTTATTGATTCTTATGGATGAATCTTGATGTTGTCTTTGTATCTTGATGTTTTGTTTCTTCTTCTTCTTTTTCTTCTTCCTTGCAACTCATCTTTTCTGAATGTTTATTTGTTTGTGATTTATCATTTTAAGGAATTGCTTCATCCATTTCAACATTTGTACTTTCTACAATTTTTGCAATGCTTTGTCGTAACATCTATAAGCCTTACCTCTTGATGAATAACCAAGAAAGATACATTCATCAACTCTAGAGTTAAAATTTCCTAAATCCTCGCCATCTCTCTTTATGTAGCACTTTCTCCCCAAAGCTTTGAAGTATTTGATTGCTAGTAATATATCCTTCCATAGTTCATAAGGTTTTTGTTGTTGTTGAATTTTATTTACCCTCTATTCAAAATGTAGACTATGGTCCTAACCGCTTCTCTCCAAAACATGTTTGATAGCTTTGATCCATCCAACATTGTTCTATCCATCTCTTGTATGTTTATGTTCTTTCTTTCAGCCACTCTATTCTATTGTGTAGTTCTTGTAACTAAAACAATGTATTTTGATTCCACAAGACTCACAAAACTCTTCAAATTCATTTGAGACAAATTCACCTCCTTGATTTCATCTCAAGCACTTGATTTTTAATTAGTTTCATTTTCAAATAAGAATTTGAAAGCTTTAAACTTCTCAAATGCATCTAGTTTTTGTTGAGGAAGGCAACCCATGTCATCCTTGAGTAATCATCAATGAGAAACATGAAGTAATTTTCACCTTGAATACTTTGTGTCCTTGAAGGCCCACAAATATTTGTGTGAACAACTTCCAGTGGCTTCATTATTGAGTACTCATTTCTCTTAAAGCTTGTTCTTATCTACTTCCCATGCTAACACTACCTGTCAATAGTGTTTGAAGGTTTTGTAATCTTTAGCATGTCTCTCACTTCTTCTTTGGTGTTGATTTTCACTCGAGTATCAAAATTCATATGGCCCATTCTTATATGTCATAACTAGCTTTAATATAGTAGTATCATACAACATTTTTCTCCCTTTGTCTCATTAAGAATATATACACTATTTTATTTTTTATTTGTATATACAACTAATTTTCCTATGACTTCCTTATCTCACAACCATGACAATAAAATGTGAGAATGTGTCCTTGATCACACATTTTACTTACATGAAAAGAAATTATGATTCAAACCTTCAACATATATGATATTGTTGTTTTAGTCTTTCCATTATTGAGACTAAGAGTACCTTTTCAAGTTATCCTTGAGGTAGCATTATTTCCAAATATCACACTACCTTCATGAACTTTTTCCATTATTGAGACTAAGAGTACCTTTTCAAGTTATCCTTGCGGTAGCATTATTTCCAAATATCACACTACCTTCATGAACTTTTTCCAAAGTGAAATACTTTCTCTTGTCACGTGGCTTGAAAATTCACTATCAATGTACCATTGGATTCCTTTGTTTTGGGTATGAAGTGTAGTTTGTACAAGAATAAATTTTTTCTTCTTTAGCTCTTCTTACCCTTTTTTTTCGAAAATTTTATGGATTCTTTGCTAAAGGTGTCTTCTTCCTTGTTTTATCTAGAAATTCTATCACTTTTACAAAAATGTCATAACATACACCATTGTAATCAAATAAGGTGGCAAAAAAATTATAACTTCTATTTGAAAACCCGTTATAAGTTATAAAAGTGATATGCATTATGTTGGAATATTAAAATGCTGATAATTTGATCAAAACTTTGGAGATACATTTTTTATTTCACTTAAAATAAATAAATACACTGTAATATATGCTAATTTTTAAAATGATTTTAATAGAGAGGGCAAACATCGAGACTAATGCTGAAGAAAATATATTGAAGGCACTGAATTTAGTGTAGAGGGTAGACATCAAGCTTGATGAGCAGAAAATATATTTAGAACATTGATATACTGTGATTAGCAACATTTACGCAGTTGGCTGTATTAATTGACGTAACAGATAGAAGCTGATCAGTGACAGTTACTCTATCCTACTTACCTCTTCATTTACAGTTGGAATAGTTGAGCTAGTCGATGCCTGATCAGTGTTGTGTCGAGGTTCTACTTGGTCCTCTGGGTCGTTTCGTTCGCGAACCTGTAGAATAAACAAAATA